>JAXCGZ010017061.1:35000-82500 GCA_037179515.1 Halocaridina rubra | reverse complement strand
TCATCTGACAAGTCACAACACACCCCATCTCTGCTTTGCTTTGCATTATATTTCTTTGTGCCAAGGCCCGGAGGGCAATTTTCTTCTCTCGACCTGGTGTCACACTCATAAAAATAAATGTGTTTTGCGGGCACTGTACCTTTCCCTTGCCTAGAAAAAAAGAAAGCATTTCATCTGCTTATTCTCGTTCTTAAGCTGATAATGCTGTTGATACCTAGCTGGTCTTCCATATCCATATGTGTACTCATTATCCATACTGACTTACTAGGGTCTATATATATATATATATATATATATATATATATATATATATATATATATATATATATATATATATATATACATACATATATACATATATATATACATATATACATATATATATATATATATATATATATATATATATATATATATATATATATATATACATATATATATATATATATATATATATATATATATATACATACATATATATATATATACATATATATATATATATATATATATATATATATATATATATATATATATGTGTGTGTGTGTGTGTGTGTGTGTGTGTGTGTGTATGTGTGTGTGTGTATGTGTAAAGAATTATAAGAACTGTTCAACCATCGATGCCACACAGCTAATGAGGTAGTCACAGGACCTGCTGAGTTAGAATTAGTTAGGGACTTTGTTAGCTACCACTTTCATATGTGTGTGTGTATGCACACACACACACACACACATACACACACACACACATATGTATATATATATATATATATATATATATATATATATATATATATATATATATATATATATATATATATATATATATAAGGAATCTCTCTGAAGTCTTCATAAAAGGGCATAGCATCAAAGAGAGCTGCATATGTACTCATGTTACAAGGCACCGTATTTTAGCAGATTCTTTTGAAAAGAGTGAAAAGAAACAACTTTTCCAATAGAGTAAACAGATCTCGTCGCCAGATACATATATATATATATATATATATATATATATATATATATATATATATATATATATATATATATATATATATATATGTATGTATGTGATATCCTAATTGTGATCGGTTTCCATTTTGTACTTAGTTATAGTTATCATACCTGTCCTTAAAACTATATTATGAGTTAGCATTAACTATCTCTTCGCTTAGCGAATTCCAATTATCAACTACTCTTACGCTAAAACAGTACTTCCTTATATCCTGCAAAGAAGTTTTCTTACGAAGCTTCAAACTATGATTTCTAGTTCTAGTGCCAGCCATATCAAAGTATCGATCCCTATCCACTCTATCATAACCGTGAAGAGATTTAAAGGCTCACCATATCCCCTCTCAATCTTCTAGCTTCGAGTGATGGTAAGTCTAATTCCCTCAGCTTCTCATAATAACTAAGATTGCGTATTTCTGGCACCAGTTTCGTGGCATAACTTTGAACTTTTTTAAGCTTGGCTACGTGCTTCTTCAAGTGCAGATTCCAAAAGGGGGCTGCATATTCAAGTTTTGGCCTCACATAGGTTACATAAATATTTCTGAACATTTCCTTGTCCATGTGCCTGAAGGCTACCCTTACATTTGCTAAGAAATTATATGCTGCCCTTACTATGCCATTTATATGCATTATGGAGACAAATCTGCCAGTATGTTTACTCCTAGATCTTTCTCTTTCTCTGTCTCTTGAAGTTGTACTCCAGCCACCGAGTAGTCAAGCTTGGGCCTTCTTGTACTTGTACCCATTCTTATTACTTTACATTTTGAAGAACTGAATTTCATTAGCCACTTTTCTAACCACTCATGCAGACTATTTAGATCTTCCTGAAGTTCTCTACCATGGTTCTCGTTTCTTACTTTCTTCACAATCTTTGCATGATCTGCAAACATATTCTTGAGTGAATTTACAAACTCTGGTAGGTCATTTACATATATAAGGAACAAAAGTAGTCCTAAAACTGATCCCTGTGGAACTCCACTACTAACTCTTCTCCATTCAGACACATGAGTATCTTACTCTAATCCTCTATGTATGTATGTATGTATGTATGTATGTATGTATGTATGTATGTATGTATGTATGTATGTATGTATGTATGTATGTATGTATGTATGTATGTATGTATGTATGTATGTATGTGTGTGTGTGTGTGTGTGTGTGTGTGGAAGGATAGATAAATTGAAAGATTGATGGGTTGATATATACTCATTACTAATAGAAATTATGCTACTACTACTACTACTACTACTACTACTACTACTACTACTACTACTACTACTACTACTACTACTACTACTAGTAGTAGTAGTAGTAGTAGTAGTAGTAGTAGTAGTAGTAGTAGTAGTAGTAGTAGTAGTAGTAGTAGTAGTAGTAGTAGTGTAGGCAGATTAGCTGTAACCCAGTTTCCCACAGTTTGTATCGTATTACCATCTGAAGAAAAAAAATTGTAAAAAGCTACTTTCTGGGTCATGATGTTTCGTGTCACTTTTTTTGTTTTAAGGTGCAGAGCCTCTGGACTGGTTTGTGAACTCCTGTTTTCACTTCTGAGAGTACTATACAAAAAGATCCTCAGATGGTCTTTTATGTTCCTATGTATACTCCTGATGTCTACTGAGTTGGCTGGATCTAAGGAGATGCTTGACGCATTTCCTGTCCATTCCAAGCCCACTATTGGTATAGTTTAAAAGTTTCCACTCCCATGTAGGCTTTTCAGTCTGTCAGTGGGATCAGTCCCACAATTGAACTTTGAGACTTGTGACTGAGCATTAAGGGCTCGATACAACCAATTGAGAATAGGTATTAAAAATAATCTCACATTGCAAAAAGCCCAAGTTCGAATCCGCCTCATTCCTTGCCTAAGATATGACTTTTTGTTGTTGTTGTTGTGACTTCAAGGTTGTGGAAAAAAGTAGTGGAGAGTATCACCTCCAAGCCCCTCGTCAACTCAGCAGCCATACTGAGTACTTAAATGGATAGAGTGTTGTACTTTGTAGATTAATTTCAATATAATATCAGGCACGAGGATAGACGTGTACATACCTGTGTTAGAAGCTCGCGGTATTTTGATAATTAAAAAGAAAATATACTGACTTTTATTTAATGAATTGAGTCCAACTGTACCCTTTTTTTCACGTTTCTAAACAAATTCCTAAGTATTAAGCTATTACATATTGAATATATACTAAAATTATACAAGGGTATGAAGTATTTTGGTTATATAATATCAATATATTTATCATATGCAACTCCTAGCTATCAAAAAGATAATTTTTTGAAGAATGTTTCTGGGAAACGAAGCAAGGTAAAGAAGTCACAGATAAAATAGTTACGGAAAAAAGTCAGTGGAAAAGTCTAACCAAACCAAACCTAACCTAACCTGTGACTTTTTTACCTCTTTTTTTCCTAACCCAAATTGTGACTTTATTCCGTGACTTTTTTCGTGTGACTTTTTTCATGTGACTTTTATCCTGTGACTTTTTTGCTGGGACTTTTTTCACGTTACTTATTGCTGTGACTTTTTTCCTGTGACTTTATTACCGGCCACGGGTTAAAAAGGACTTGAACCTTGCCAGCTCCCCCCTCCTTTCTCTTAGATACCCTCTGAGAGACCTTGAGAACGGATGCCAAGAACAAAAAAAAAAAAAAAGGAAAAAAAGCATAGAGGAAAAAACTCGTAAATGAGGGAAAAAATATATTCTTTTAGCGCTGATGCTGTGGGAAGGAGAGGTGGATATACTTACTGGCAATGTAGGTCAAAGGGATACTTACAATTAACACTTTCTGGACAGTTCTCGGAAGGTCTTACTAGCGGTTTCACGGAGGACGAAGAGGTTGTTATTCTCTACATAGATTTTTTTATTTGTTTCATGTGATTACCTAATTGTGTTTACGGGAAAGAGCCCAAAGCTCGTATCTTCCCGTCTCCTGATCGGTTCCATTTTATACTTAGTGATACTTGTCATACCTGTCCTTAAAACTATGGAGTGAGATAGCATTAACTACCTCCTCGCTCAGCGAATTCCAATTATCAACTACTCTTACACTGAAAAAGTATTTCCTTACATCCTGCAAAGAAGTTTTCTTACCAAGCTTTAAACTATGACCTCTAGTTCTAGAGCCTGCCATATCAAAATATCGATCCCTATCCACTCTATCATAACCATGAAGGAATTTAAAGACTGTCACCATATCCTCCCTCAATCTTCTAGCTTCAATTGATGGTAAGTCTATTTCCCTCATCCTCTGTGTATGTTTCAGCACGGGTATGGATGCCCATATTGAAACTACAGATCGTGGAGATGCTGTTCGACCCTTGTCACCATATACCTAATGGCACATTCACTGAGCCTGCTGAGTTAACATGGGTTACTACTCGAGGGATGCTACTACTCTCTCCTTTTTATTCCCTTAAGATTCTAATCATCTCTTTTTCCCGCGCCTCTGTACCTCCATATTTTTATCACATTATTTCTTTCCTTTTTCACTACCTTTATCACTTCATTTTATGTCTATCGTGTTTTCTTTGATAATTCTTCTACTTTTGTTTTATCTTAATTTTCTCGTTTATTATATTATTATATTATTCAGTTTTTTTTTTTTTTAGATTCTCCACCCACGGATGGGTGGAACGGGTCATGGAGGACCCATAGGGTGGTCGCCACTCGGCACAGGCCCCAACCCCCCACTGTGGTGATCAGCCACAGCAGTAACCTCCCCAGTAAACAGCTTAAACTCTCTTGCCTGGACGAGGCGCGATCCGTCGACCTCGCGAATGCGAGGCCAGCGCGTTACCACTGTACTAGCCAGGAGGCTATTATTCAATTAAAAAAAAAACTTTGTAGTATTGCGATGGTCAGTGGATCCAGAGGTTGGACAGTACATGTGAAGAAAATTGTATTTTGTTTTGGGAAACTCCTGAAGAATTGGGACCTGACTTGTTTTTGGAAGCTCCTTAAGATTGGGGACCTGACTTTTATCAGGGTTAAGTTAGGTTAACTTAGGTTAGGTTAGAATTTAAGCTTGCCCTTTATCAGAATCGATCAACTGAAGATTACGGACGTCAACTTTAGCCCCAACTGAAGAATTAGGGCCTATAAGAATTTCAGGTCTCAGTTCTTCATTAGCTGTTTTTGGTACACCCTGTATTTTTTTTTTTTTTTATGATTGTGACACCAGGACGGGCAAAAAAAAAAAAATCTGCCCTCATCGGCCTGGGCATGGAAAAAACATAATGCAAAGATAAACAGAAATGGGGAGTTTTGTGACTTGTCAGATGTGAAGGGATAATTAGAGATGTGTAACGAATATCAAAGAAAAATCGTTGTTGATATAGACAGAAAAAGATGGTTAAAAGGAAAAGTTTACCTACACATTCTTAGATTTAAATATGTTTCCTCTCTATGGAGCAATTTATTCATTAAAAAAAAGGCCTTTCAGACTGGCTAATGGGTAAAAAAAAAATATAATATAATTATATATATATATATATATATATATATATATATATATATATATATATATATATATATATATATATATATATATATATATATATATATATATATATATATATATATATATATATTTCATCGTAGCTCTTCAATTATAAATATATTTACTTTACTTCATACAATTTTTTTTTATTTGATATGCTTTTGGTTCCCAAGAGGAAAGCAGTTCTAGGTGACCAAGCGAAAAAAAAAAGATGCCAGACGACTCTGCTATCACATGATATGGGCTGATATAGCCGTCTCGCGTCCCCTACTTTGCAGATCATAGTAGGTGGGCCTCAAGTTTCGAACCACTGCCAGTCAAGAAAAAAAAAGAAAAAAAAATGGATTGAGTTGAACGTCCTTCTAGTTACACTTCTCAGAGTACTGGCAATTCCTCGATCTTCAGACAGACATTTCTCTCTTTCAGTGCCAAAAATTCTCGTCGGATTTAACATTCTCTGGTGAATACAAATTTTTTTCCTGTGGTGAAGTTCTCCTGTATACTCTCTGTCAAATATTAAAACACTCTCGTGTTCTTGTTATTTTGTATGCTCGAAAGAGCTCCAGAACAGACCATTTTCTTATGAGTGTGAGACCTGGACGAGCGAAGAATATTGCCCTAGTTAGACCTGGGCACGAAGAAACTTAAAGCAGAGAGAAAGAGAGTTGGGAAGTGTTGTGACTTGTCAGACGTGAAGAGAGATTAAAAGATGCATAGCGAATATGCAAGAATATGTTTAATAGAAAGTGGTTTGGAAACTTTAATACATGATGTTAATGAAAGAAGAAGGGGATTTTTAACCAAAAAAATGCAACAGGTTAACAATGAAGAACCTTTCTATGTGGTATTTGACATCTGCAGACGGGAAAATACACCTGGTTATCAATTATTAAATTCATATATTGCAAATAATGTGGAAGCTTCTGCTCTAAGTGGAATAAAATCTGTAATACTGAATAAACCCGAAGGTGCCACAAAATATCTTACATATAGACAAATTTTAAATAGTTAGTTGACAGTACATAAAGTGTATAGTAGCAAAGAGTTTGTACCAGATTATTTGCGAATGGCATTCACAAGGTTAAGAGTAATGTCTCATGAGTTGCGTGTAGAGACTGGAAGGTGGAGCAGAACACCAAGAGAAATGAGAGTATGTGCTTGTGATCAAATGGCAGTTCAGAGTGAAGAACATGTGCTAATTGAGTGTCCTTTCTCCCAACCAGTGAGACAAAAATATAATATGTTAAACTATCTGAGTGTCCAATCACTTTTGAATGAAGAGATTCATATTACCGAGTTGTGTCAGTATATTTATGAAGTACTAAAGTTGTACAGATAAGGAAGAGATTCAACCTTGTAATGAGGAAAGCATTGATTTTTTGTATGTATAGGTTAATATGTAATATTTGGATGTATTCTATTCTTCTAACTGTATTTCAGAATTAGGCATTAAGATAAATATGATTATTTACTTTTGTTGGTAAGTTTGTGAGAATATTTGTATTGTTCTTTAGGCTAAGATTTTTTTGATGGACAAAATATTGTTTCTATTACTTATGCTATTTTGTGCAAAAAGAAAAAATTTAATATATTTTTGTAATACTTTTGTAATATTTTGTCAATAAACTATATATATAGGCAAAGAAAAGGATTGCATCACTTTATAAAAAAACATGATCATTGACCAACACATTTTATTAATTATTCAATAAATCTATCCAATGCCTTTATTTAAATATGTTTACGTGTTATATGTCACTAGTATCTCCTTTATGGGGGTGGACATACACACAGTCGGTATGAGGATGTGAAGAATTTGTTTGACTTGACATTCGCGATTAAAATTCGGGGTTCTTTTCGTCGATTTTTTTTTTATTTCTTTGAAAATTTAACTCATTAATTTTCCATTTTTACTTACATATCAAGAGCTCTGCTTGACAACACTTTTTTGCCCTTATCAATGTTTAACATCTTCCAGAAGCTGTTTCAACACAGATCCCACACATCTCTTTTGGATTGCGACGAGGACGGGCAAAAAAAAAAAAAAAAAAAATTACCCTCATCGGGGCTGGACAAAAAAAAAATAGAATTAAGAGAAACAGAGATGATGGGGAGTGTTGTGACTTGTCAGATGTGAAGGGATATTAAGATATGTGTAACGAATATCCGAGAATATTCGGTGTTGATGTAGGCTTAGAAAATGAACAATAACTGAAAGGAGAATTCACATCGAACTATCCTGGACAATCCTATTTAAGCATAAAGGACCCTTCAGCTGTAGAATCACAACAGGCGGCGGATGCCATGGGCCAACCTACTTTAGTGTCATTTAACCATTAAATATAAAAAAAAAATTTTGAGTGTAGAGCAGCCTCCTCTCAAAATCGTTGCTGTTTCAAAACTCTCTCTCTCTCTCTCTCTCTCTCTCTCTCTCTCTCTCTCTCTCTCTCTCTCTCTCTCTCTCTCTCTCTCTCTCTCTCTCTCTCTCTCTCATGAAATCTGCCGAAGAATTTTTTCTTGCCATTATCGAAGCCCAAACTCGAGAGGATGCTGTTTTGATATTCACCCCACACATCAGCTGATGTACTTATTGAACTTTTGAAATGACAGAGGCTACAACACAAGGGATGCAACATCCCTCTCCTTCTAGGACATTAATTTCTATGATTCAGCATGTTTCAAATGTACTAATATTTTTATTCATTTGCAATCTAATTAGGCCTATGCTATGAACACCATTAATATAATATTTATAATGATAATTGTAAAAATTCCATGCAAGAGCGAACATTTAATCACAATTAATGTATGATATTCAATAGTGAGCTTCAATATTTCACATATAAATACAGAATCAGAGAGAAATGTGGAATAGAGTTTTGTCTACATAAAAAAAATAATTGTATTTGCCACTAAACGCCCAAAGAATCTATAACAATAATTCAAACACAGTCTATATGAGTACTCTACATCCCTTGGTATTTTGGTATCAGTAAGACTCGCTTTGTTCATACTTTATTCTCGATCTGGTATTAATGAAGGATCTTTTTGGCCCGATTTCTTAAACAGTGTAAACCTAGGATACCATATTGTTAGTTAGTTAGACACACACAAATGGATTTCATAAACGCATCTGACGCGATTCTGTGTATGGCTAAGATCCCGTACGGGATCCTAGCCTTACACAGAACCGCGTCAGATGTGTTTATGAAATCCATTTGTGTGTCTAGCTAACTAACAATATGGTATCCTAGGTTTACTCTGTTTAAGAAATCGGGCCTTTTATCGTTAGATTTTTCTCGTTTTGGTAACACATCACCTCGAGATCCCCGACATCTTTTTTCTTTTTTTTATACTTTACTATCCCTTGAACATCATTTCGATGAAGTTTATGCGACGTAAGTTATCTTTGACGCACTTTTTTCTTACTTTATTTTACCCTTCGTTTCCGTCACCATTTGTATATTTTCTTTCAAATTGTTATCTGCGAGATTCGTTTCAAGATTTCCTCTCGTGTTGGTAGCAGTGACGCATCATTTGATCAAGTTTTATATTTCTCGTTTTGGTATCACTTTATCCTTTTGGTACCAGACATCTTGTGTATTTTTTTTTTCTTTTGACATCACTAAGCAACATCTCTTCAATATTTTTTCTTGGTTTGGCATCACTGATACTCTTTTTTTTTTTGTAAGATTTTTTTTCATATTGATATCACTTTGTCTTTCGTTTTATATTTGAATATATTATATTTTAATATTGGCGCATTAGTAAACGGATCTTCATTGAGATTTTAATTAAAGAATTAACAGTGGACAAGTGTTAACAGAAGCTTATCACTTATTTTTCATTTGTTTTCTGAATACCTTAGTTGTCACCTTTTCATATGGTGTCGCTGTTCTTTCCCTTTGCGATCATTCATTTCTTCTCTGTCCAGTTCCTTCTCTATTAGGTTCTTCCTTTTACGACCACTCCTCTCCCTACTACTACTACTGCTACTACTACTACTACTACTACTACTACTACTACTACTACTACTACTACTACTACTTCTTCTTCTTCTTCTTCTTCTTCTTCTTCTTCTTCTTCTTCTTCTTCTTCTTCTTCTTCTCTCGAATTCCAGCTAAAGTATTCTTTTTTCCAATGAAGCCGCCATCTTGTTTTCAAAAAGTATCTGTACTACTGTCATTTTTTCACCTGTAATTTCATCGAAACCTCAGCTTGTTATTCCCAAATCATCATAACAATGAGAGAATGAGCAGTACAGACAAACTTGAAGCGTTGAACTATAGACCTCCTGAGACAATAGTTTTTAAGCACTTTGGCCTGATTTCTTAAACCATGTAAACCTAGGATACCATATTGTTGGTTAGCTAGACACACTCAGATGGACTTCATAAAAGCATCTGACGTGGCTCTGTCCTTGCCATACACAGAACCGCGTCAGATGCGTTTATGAAGTCCATTTGTGTGTGTCTAGCTAACTAACAATATGGTATCCTAGGTTTACACTATTTAACAAATCGGGCCTTTGTATTAAGTCTTATCTAGTACAATAACTTATTTCACCTAAATAAATACATCAATTAAAAAGAAAAAAAAGACATGACCCTTTATCCTTTCTTACCATCAAAAGCACACGATTCGTTAATCACTTAAATATTTGGCACAAGTCCTTCCTGAGCTGAGACCCTTGCAAAGGTTGATTTGTGTGAAGTTCCAAGAAATAAATGCGAGATACAAAAAAATAGATGTGACTTACACTTACTCAGATAAAACAGAAACTTCTTTGAAGCAAAAGACGGGTCTCTAATAAGTCGTTTGTTAGTATTTAATAGCTTGAGTAATGTACTAGTCATTTGAGAGTAATCTAACTTACTCAGATAAAACAGAGACTTCTTTGAAGGAGGAAATTTTTTATTTTCTTATATAAAGATCGTCCTTCGAGTCACTTGCTTTGAGAAAGATTAGTAAATGGAAAATGGACATCATTAAATGGTTATTGAAATTTTACAGCCCCATAATTTCTCATTATTACGATTTGCTAAAAATTCATAAAGGTGTCTCAACACGTTTTTTATATAGCGTTTTAATGATTTGCTTTTCATTTTCCGATAACTGTCTCCTTGGCAATTATATGCATATCCATCTCTTCATCAATGAACACACACACACACACACACACACACACACACACACACAAGCTGGTTCTAGAACTAGAGGTCATAGTTTGAAGCTTCGTAAGAAAACTTTTTTTGCAGGATGTATGCAAGTACTTTGTTAGTGTAAGAGTAGTTGATAATTGGAAATCGCTAAGCAAGGAGGTAGTTAATGCTAACTCAATCCATAGTTTTAATAAGAGGTATGATAAGTATCACGAAGCACAAAATGGAACCGATCAGGAGACAGGAAGTTACGAACTTGGGCTCGTTCCCGTAAGCACAATTAGGTAATTGCTCTAAGTACAAAATGGAATCGATTAGGAGACGGGAAGATACGAGCTTTGGGCTCATTCCCGTAAGCACAATTAGGTAATTGCACTAAGTACAAAATGGAACCGATTAGGAGACGGGAAGATACGAGCTTTGGGCTTTTTCCCGTAAGCACAGTTAGATTATCACACCCACCCACCCACACATACACACCCACACACACACACACACACACACACACACACACACACACACACACACACACACACACACACACACACACACACACACATATATATATATATATATATATATATATATATATATATATATATATATATATATATATATTTAAGCTGTTCACTTATGTATGCAATTCTACATTTAATACATAAATGCATAAGGTTGTATATACAGAAATCTGTAAATCTGTATAATACTTATCCTTGACAATTTTAATTTAGATACAAACACACACACGCATGCACACATACGTGTATATATATATATATATATATATATATATATATATATATATATATATATATATATATATATATATATATATATATATATATATATATATATATGGTTCTTAAGAAAAATGATACTTTTAGACTACAGGTTGCTAATTCATTTAGGTCACTTAGAGATGAATGTGACAGTGGCGGCAGTAATTCTTCAGGAACCATAGAGTCAGATAGGTGTACTAGCGATCGTAAAAATGGAAGTGGGAAAAGCTCTCAGGTCAAGAGCCTAGGTAAGTCTCCCAAGGTCGGAGTAACCCATCCTCCGGATAAGTCTCGTTCTTTGGTAATTGTAGGGGATTCACTATGCAGATATGTAGACAGGAAACTCAGGCATAGAGTTAGAGGAAAATATTTTTTCCCTGGAGCAGGTATGAAGAAGGTGGGTGAGTCAATAAATAGCTGGATTGAGAAAAAAGATGTTGTTTGTTTGATAGCTGGGGGAAATGACGTGCAGGATGGTAGAAGTGAAGAGCTGATTAGGTTGTATAGACAAGCCCTGGATAATATTAGGAAAAGGGGTGCAGTTCCTGTGGATGTGTGGTATTCTCCCTAGGCTTAGCCAAAGTTCAGAGTGGTGGTCTCGAGCTATAGGAGTAAATGCTAGGATGAAAGTCTTCTGTCGGGAGAATAATATAGGTTTTATAGACGGGTGGGATCACTTCACTAGTCGTAAGCATATGTATGCAAGGGATGGAGTGCATCTTTCTAATTCAGGTGTCTCGGTATTGGCTGGTATGATAGACAGAGAGGTAGGGGGGTTTTGTTAGACACAAATAATGAAATGATTAATACTTGTGCAGAGAAATTAGTCAGTAAGGGTTCAGTAAATAGTGGGTCAAATAACTGGGAGTCTAAGGATAAGAACCATTTGTTACATAGAACAAATATTAACAAAAAGAATAGCCACAAGAAGGGTGAAGCTAGAGAAAGTTTAAAAGTATATTATACAAATAGCCGTAGTTTAGGTAACAAGATAGAAGAACTGAGAGCCATAGTATGTAGTGAGAGACCGGATATAATATGCATTAGTGAAAGTTGGATTAAATTAGAAAGCAAACACCTTAAAGCTGAATACATAATTACAGGATATAAACTTTATAATGCTGATCGTAGTGCAGATAAAAGAGGGGGAGGGGTAATTATGTATATTAAAGATAGCCTCAGAAGCTGCATTAAGTCTGGAATTAAGACAAATCTAAATTCAGAAACCTTATGGGTTGAAATTAAGAATAATATAGAAAGTCTAGTTGTAGGAGTAGTCTACAGACCACCTGATCTAGATAATATAGAGTCGCAAGTTATATACGATGAAATTTCTAAAGTGAGCAGGTCAAATAGAGTTTGCATTGTAGGCGATTTTAATTTTAGACATATTAACTGGGAAACCATAACAGGTGATAGTAGCTCCAAGGAGTTTTTGGAAGTAGTAGAAGACAATTTCCTTTCTCAGCATGTACATGAAGCAACACGGGGGGTGAATACACTAGATTTAGTTCTTAGTAATAGAGAGAATATGGTTACAAATTTAGAAGTTGGTGAAAAATTGGGCAACAGTGACCATGATTCCATTAGATTTAACATAATTTTCAAGGAAACTATAAAGGAAAATAAGAATATTGTTCCAAACTTTAGAGCAGGTGATTTTGAGGGCTTAAAAACTAAATTATCTAATGAGGTATGGGAAGGGATTTCTGGGGTACAGATGTGGGTAGTTAATCCAGCAGGTCAAGTCGCAGGTAGCGGATTACCCCGAAATTTGGGTACCACATGCCAAGGATTATCACAAGATAAGATCAATACATTAAATTCTCTCACAGGAAAGAACAGCAGCCCGTCAGTTAATATAAATTTGGATGAGGAATATAACAATTTTGTCATGACTCTTAAGAATAGTCAGAGAGACTATATTCCCATGAAACATTGCAGATCAAGAAAAAATGACCCTAAATGGATGAACAATAGAATAAAGAATCTTATAGGTATTAAAAGAGGAATATACAGGAAACTAAAAAGAGGTGAAGAGCAGGTGAGGCAGCAATATATACAGTTAAACAGGGAAGTTAAAAAGATAGTTAGAGAGTCGAAAAGAAAATACGAAGTTCGAATAGCAGGAGAAGCTAAAGAAAATCCTAAAGGGTTTTATCAACATTATCAAACAAAATTTAAGGAAAAAGTCGGACCAATTGAAGTAGCCAATGGCCATATCACAGATGACGATAAAGTGATGTGTACATGTTTAAATGATTATTTCTTATCTGTATTTACAAATGAAAACTTGGAAAATATTCCGGAAGTAGAATCCATTTACAGAGACAGTCCCGATAATATACTTAGTTCAATAAATATTACGAGAGAGGAGGTAATAAAAGAAATAGATAAATTAAAGGCTCATAAATCTCCGGGACCTGATGGAATATATGCTAGAATATTAAAGGAATGCAAGGAAGAGCTTAGTTGTCCTCTAACTGCATTATTTAATAATTCAATAAAATTAGGATCGGTACCCATGGAGTGGAAATTGGCAGATGTGGTACCAATATTTAAAAAAGGAGAACGTGTTAAAAAGAATAATTATAGGCCGGTAAGTTTAACGTCAACAGTGGGTAAGATTCTAGAATCCATAATTGCAAATAAAATAAGGGCACATCTAGAATTACACAGACTGATAAAACTTTCACAACACGGGTTTCTTAAGGGTTTTTCGTGCCTTACAAACTTACTGTCTTTTTATTCAGAAGTTTACGAGGCAGTAGATTGTGGCAAAGAATATGATACAATATATCTAGATTTTAGCAAAGCTTTTGATAGAGTTCCTCACAAAAGATTAGTTAAAAAGCTGGAAGCTCATGGTATAGGAGGAGCTGTGCTCAGATGGATCAAACAATGGTTAAAAGACAGAAAACAGAGGGTTTGCATAAATGGAGAAAAATCAGAGTAGGGCTCGGTTACAAGCGGGGTACCACAAGGCTCGGTACTGGGTCCTCTATTATTCATCGTATATCTAAATGATCTGGATTCGGATATCAGTAGTAATCTAAGTAAATTCGCAGACGACACTAAAATAGGTAGAACTATAAATGGAAAAGAAGACATTCATGCTTTACAGGAAGATCTAAATAGATTATCTGAATGGTCGGACAAATGGCAAATGGAATTTAATGTTGAAAAATGTAAAGTAGTTAAAATGGGTACTATAAAAGACAATACTAGTTATAAGCTAAATAACCATGAAATCATGAGTTCTCAGTGTGAAAGGGATTTGGGAGTTCTTGTGAGTAGTAGTCTTAAGCCAAGAGAGCAATGCACAGCAGTCAGAAATAAAGCAAACAGAATTTTAGGATTTATCTCAAGAAGCGTCAGCAATAGGACGGAAAAAGTTATTTTGCAGCTCTATCTTGCATTAGTTAGGCCCCATTTAGATTATGCTGTGCAATTCTGGTCACCCTATTATAGAATGGAAATTGAATCCTTGGAGAGAGTGCAACGAAGAATGACCAAGATGATACACAATATCAGAAATCTACCATATGAGGACAGATTAAAAAAACTTAATCTACATTCTCTAGAGAGGCGAAGAGTTAGGGGGGATATGATTGAAGTGTATAAATGGTTTAAAGGGATTAACAAGGGAGATATTAATAAAGTTTTAAAAATTCATGATCAAACCAGAACTCGTAATAATGGATTTAAGCTTGATAAATTTAGGTTCAGAAGGGAAATTGGTAAAAATTGGTTTGGTAATAGAGTAGCTGATGCATGGAACAAGCTTCCTAGTATGATAGTAAACGCCAATACCTTAGACACCTTCAAATGTAGATTAGATAGACATATGACAGAGGTAGGGTGGGTATGAATAGGTTAGTGCTTATTAGAAAAATCATAAAAAGAAAAACAGAATAAATAAGTAGAGTAGAATAGAATAGGTTAGACATGCTGAAAATACAATTAAAAAATGGAGCTGCCTCGTGTGTGCCAGTAGGCATGTTGCAGTGTCCTCTATTCTTATGTTCTTATGTTCTTATATATATATATATATATATATATATATATATATATATATATATATATATATATATAATAAAAAAAATGCATTATAAGATGAATAATTCAGTGGAAACTGCTCCACTCTCAGAGCTAGTCACTTTTTATCTAAAGATATATATATAAAAAAAAATTATTTCCTGAATTATTACGGTATCTGTGAGTTGTATTGGCTAGTATCCAAGAGACCTGTGGTGGGGGGGGGGACACGGGAGTGCTGCCTACCTGTCTTGAAGGAATTTCGACTATTTCGCTGCCATTTCTGGTGTTCGGAAAATGCTTAAAAGGGGATTTACGAGAACGTTTTAATGTGTGAAGAACTGAACGAGGTTAGGCTGTTATTTTTGCTTTCTCGAGATGATTTACTCATTATTTTTTTTCTTTTCATTTTTTTCTATTTTGATTTTTTTCATTTTTTTTTTTTTAGCGAATACTCATTTTAATATCACTAAAGGCATATACTGTTATGTATGTATTTGTATAAATTGTGTAAAAGGTGCAAAATTTCTTTGTAAAATTTGTCGAATATCATATCACACTGACGCAATTTTGCTTTTAAGTATAACAGAAAAACGCGTCATTTTTCGGATAAAATATAAGATGTAGTCTTACGCGCATGAACAGACAAGCGTATACATACGCCAGTATTATATGATCATTGGACGTGAAACTGTATATAATAATTTATCCTAAAAGCCATAATCATTGATAATATTTTCAGTCACAGTCAACCAACTATGTTATATGACCAACACACGGGGAACTACAAAAGATGATTTCGCAGTCTACATACTGTACATCTGGACTGGAAAACGGGGAGCTACCAGTGAACATTTATTTTTTTTTTAATTTACTTTTCATAAGGATTGTTTTCATGGTCTGTAAATTGCATCATATGACTTGGTGACGGGGAACAGCAATTAATAAGATATCTTGAAGCTTTGTTTTGGACCGTAGTCCACTCAAAAGGATCTCTGCAAACTATATCATATAATATGGAAATCTCGAACCCGTTAATCATATTAGAACATATTTACTTTTTAAGTATCAAGGCATAATATGACTAAGTACGGGGAATCAGTACTATGACTCACTTATCTGTACACAATATCACACACACACACACACACACACACAGATATATATATATATATATATATATATATATATATATATATATATATATATATATATATATATATATATATATAGATAGATAGATAGATAGATAGATAGATAGATAGATAGATAGATAGATAGATAGATAGATAGATAGATAGCTATATTGTTTTTTGGTTGGATCTTCCCATTTTTAAGAATTTTGCATTATTTTTGAAATAACTGTAAAAATAAGTACTTATACAGACGAAATGTCATACAGTTTCTGATAACATTGTACTACTGAGTATTTGTCCAGGACCAGTAGTTAAGATAAGGAATCAGTCACGCTGAGGCCCTAAGTTAGTTTAAGGAATCAGTCACGCTGAGGCCCTAAGTTAGTTTAAGGTGATCATATACATATATATCTAGCAAATATTTTTTTGTTTAAACACTTTTTTTTTCCTAACAATGAGTTTGGTGTGATGTAAGTCTTAAGGGGGGTTACACAGTCAAACGGTTCGTCAAACGTGGTTCGACAGACAAGTGTTTGAAGTGATGTTCGAACGTGTGAACGGGGTATTTGGTTGTCGAACACGGAACGTGTTCGACAACCAAATACCCCGTTCACACGTTCGAACATCACTTCAAACACTTGTCTGTCGAACCGCGTTCAACGAACCGTTTGACCGTATAAACCCCCCTTTAAAGAATTATGTTTGATTATTTTTGGCTCAAGGTAAGTTTGCTTAATCTTGAAACTTTCTCCATTTTTTTCGACTAATTAACTATGCTATGACGTAGGTAAATTTTGGAGGATTTTATTGGTCTGTTAATGTTCCTTTTGTTTTATCATATTTTAAATTATATTTTCATAATATTATTATATTCAAAAGAAACTCATTTTTTAACTACTGATTAAATTGTCTTGCAAGATTTTAGGTCATGGGGTATTGCTCTCGACTTTAATTCGTCAGGTTGGAAAGGGCATGCACTCAGGGTAGCGGTCACACTCGCCAATCCAACGTCCTTCTCAAAAAGGCACCGTCTTAGCCCTTAGTAGAAAATGGAGTCCGTGACGTAAAACCGATCACATAAATCTTTAGAAATTCTATTTTACTGGTCCTGGATTGTCTCTTTCTCTTTAATTAATATGTCATAGTTTAAACATTTTTCTTTTTTAATCAGCTACCCTTGGAACGAACTTTTCTTCGAAAATTTATTTTAAAATCGCTTCCTCTCTTTTAACGCGTTGGATTTAGTGAGTGGATATGTTTAGGAGATCTGCGTAAAATTGGTGTTGGGTCGATATTTATTTTAAGTGAAGGTGACATATTTAAAAAAAAGAAAATGAAGAATAAATTTATGTATATTTTCAATTAGTAACCTCTTGTATTTTTGTTTGAAATTGGCCTATTAAGAAAATCAAATCCCCATTTAAGTAATTACGTATCGCTGTAGATATAAAATTACATCTAATTGGGCTTAAGATACGTTTTGCTCGGTGAGGTTCTCGCTCAACGATGATCGTTCATGGCTTAACGATGATAGTCAAACGATTGTCTAAAGCACTAATTCCTTTTTTTGAATGGGGCTGTTTAGCCCATTCTAACACAAAGAATTAGTGCTCTAGACAATCGTTTGACGATCATCGTTGAGCCATGAACGATCATCGTTGAGCGATAGTCGCACCAAGCAAAATGTACCTTTAACCCGAGTATATCTATATATATATATTTTTTTTTTTATTGAACCGACATATTTTATGCTTTTCTTTCTTATACTAAATATGTATTTTTAGTCCTGCAGAACTAAATTTAACTCTCGTGACGCCATAGATGTCTTATCCCAACATTTAACTCTTTCTTGATAATTATAATTAGAACTAACACAGAGCTTTTAGTTCATCGCTAAAGATAGCTTCATGTGTATATCGGGTATTTCCATGGTTTAATGGGGTAAAAATGGGTCTGCCTTATCCAGAACACCATTTTCAAACCCATTTCTCTTCATAGCGGGTAAAAAAAAATCATGGATATTTTTAATCAATATCTATTTACATGGGCGATTTTTATAAGGGGAGTGGCTAAGTCAAGGCAAAATACTCTGACACTGGGAAGAGAAAATACAGAGAAGGGGATTCTCAGTTCCCTCGCTCCGCCCCATTTAGTCGACTCTTGCGACACGCAGGGGAACACGGAGGATGTATTCTAGCCTCCATTCTGGGGGGGATATTAGTAATATCTAGTTTAATGTATCATAATTAGGGTGTGGACCTTAGTAGCTGAGTGGTAAGTATACTCGTCTTGGGACTTTGCAGATCAATGATTGAGGTCGTGGGGCTTTAGGAAGGGCATCCAGCCTTAAATTCCCAGCCACACACTGTCTCGGTTCACCCTCAAAATGGGGACTAATGGTGACATAAAACGTAAACGTAGTCATGTCAAGTGCGTGAAATGAGCGGTAGCCACTCAGTGTCTCCTTACCTTTGCTAACTCAGCAATTTTACTGAGTACACTCGTAAAGATAATAAGTAGTAGGTAATAAGACTTATATACATGTTCTAAAGTCAACACTTTATATATATTTTTTCTACTGTTCCTTCTCCAGGAGCAAGCATATTTCATGAAAGCATTAGGAAGAAAATTGATCCAAATTTATAAAGAGAACTTTGAACCATGATAGCAATAGTAATCATTTAAAAGAGACAGTGAAATGGAAACTGTAGTACAGAAAATACAGAATAGATAAGAGAGAGGATGTGATAGAGTCCGATAAATATATAGGTACGAGAGCACAGGATAAAAGGATAGCAGATAAAGAGTTGGATCGATAATAAGAAACAATATATAGGAAGGAAAAGAGATCAGATGACTTAAGATGTGTTCAAAAGAAATAAGTAGACGAGACCAGACTTCTTTCCCCACGTGATCTTAAGAAAAACTGAACACAAGAGAACTGTGAGATGAGAGGATAGACGTATACATGAGAACTTTGGGATGAGAGAATAGATGTATACTAGAGAACTGTGGGATGAGAGGATAGATATATGCTAGAAAACTGTAGGATGAGAGAATAGATGCATACAAGAGAACTGTGGGATGAGAGGGATAGATGTATACAATACAACTGTGGGATGAGAGAATAGATGTATACAAAAGAACTGTGGGATGAGAGAATAGATGTATACAATAGAACTGTGGGATGAGAGAATAGATGTATACAAAAGAACTGTGGGATGAGAGAATAGCTGTATACAAGAGAACTGTGGGATGAGAGAATAGATGTATACAAGAAAACTGTAGGATGAGAGAATTGATGTATACAAGAGAACTGTGGGATGAGAGAATAGATGTATACAAGAGAACTGTGGGATGAGAGAATAGATGTATACAAGAGCTCTGTGGGATGAGAGAATAGATATATGCTAGAAAAATGTGGGATGAGAGAATAGATGTATACAAAAGAACTGTGGGATGAGAGGGATAGATGTATACAAGAGAACTGTGGGATGAGAGAATAGATATATGCTAGAAAAATGTGGGATGAGAGAATAGATGTATACAAGAGAACTGTGGGATGAGAGAATAGATGTATACAAGAGAACTGTGGAATGAGAGAATAGATGTATACAAGAGAACTGTGGGATGAGAGGGATAGATGTATACAAGAGAACTGTGGGATGAGAGAATAGATGTATACAAGAGAACTGTGGGATGAGAGAATAGATATATGCTAGAAAAATGTGGGATGAGAGAATAGATGTATACAAGAGAACTGTGGGATGAGAGAATAGATGTATACAAGAGAACTGTGGGATGAGAGGGATAGATGTATACAAGAGAACTGTGGGATGAGAGAATAGATATATGCTAGAAAACTGTAGGATGAGAGAATAGATGCATACAAGAGAACTGTGGGATGAGAGGGATAGATGTATGCAATAGAACTGTGGGATGAGAGAATAGATATATGCTAGAAAACTGTAGGATGAGAGAATAGATGCATACAAGAGAACTGTGGGATGAGAGGGATAGATGTATGCAATAGAACTGTGGGATGAGAGAATAGATGTATACAAAAGAACTGTGGGATGAGAGAATAGATGTATACAATAGAACTGTGGGATTAGAGAATAGATGTATACAAAATAACTGTGGGATGAGAGAATAGCTGTATACAAGAAAACTGTGGGATGAGAGAATAGATGTTTACAAGAAAACTGTGGGATGAGAGAATAGATGTATACAAAAGAACTGCGGGATAAGAGAATAAATGTATACAAGAGAACTGTGGGATGAGAATCTTGGCTCTTATCAAAGTTTAAATCTTGAATAAATAGTTTTAGTTGATGACCCTATACATGTAAAGTTTGTACTCTTTGAAGCTGCAGCGAAACCAGGGCTACCCTCTCGTTTGTAATTTGAGGTGGTTATGTACAAAGAAAACACTCTACAACCCAACGTGAAGACTCGAACATGGAACCCTCTGAGATTAAAATTATTGATTAATGATATTCATATAATCTAATGAGAGATTAAAGTAATTTAATTTTAAAAAATGGCAAATGAATGGAAAAAAATAATCGCTTTATATTACATGATGATAATTATTACCAGATATATAATCTTGCATTGCGTCATTAACAATCTTGTATTGCGTCATTAACATTGCCTGAAATAAAGATAATCGTAAATGTAGAGGTTTTTGGCATAGTTTTCCTTGTGACCCAAACACATGTCCACAAGTTATTTATGGCGTCATAATAAACTACTCTTGATTCATGCATGCTTTCAAGAGGATGAGAAACTACTAGATTTAGTACTACTGTTGTTATTATAATTAATAATAATAATAATAATAATAATAATAATAATAATAATAATAATAATAATAATAATAATATTATTATTATTATTATTATTATTATTATTATTATTATTATTATTATTATTATTATTATTATTATTATTATTATTATTATTATTATTATTATAATTAGTAGTAGTAGTAGTAAATAGCATTAGTAGTAGTAGCAGTATACTCATCGATGGTGGTTTTGTAATTATTCCTTGATTTTTTAGCAGTTGCAAGCTCAAAAATTAAGGAAGGAAACAACTAAACCAGCCAATATATTCATAAAGCAACTTTGATGCTCTATTCAGGAGGGGCCTTGACATCCAAGAGGGTGAAGAGGCGTGCAAAAGCTATATTGAATACTAAGTACTGAGCTACCCACCCTGACGAACGCCAGTGTGCCAGTTATAGCGCTCGTTAGAGGGCAGGGGAAACCTTAGTCCTTTCTTGTTCAATTATATAATGAATGTATAAGGCTGCCTGGGGCGATTTGAGATATGGAAACTATTATTTATTTATTCAGTTTTAACGTGCCGGGTTTTTTTTTCCCCCTATAGTTTTATCCAGTCTGAAGTAACTTGCAGGATAAGGCATTATAAAGCTAAATGTCTCTAATGAAAAGTAGAGGCAAGGAATAGCGATAGCACGGAGCCCGACTATATCACTTGTATCCAGTTATTTCCAGGCAACGGCTGAATAATCATGTAGACCTCTAGGAAATCACCGACCCCCCAATTCATCTCCCAATTTAATCGGTAAGGAGAAGGGACAATGAAAGCTAATCCAACCCAGGGCCAAGATCGAACCTGGGGCCAGTATATTACCATCCTCAGATGCTACCACTGCACCAGTGAGCAAAGAAATTGTTCCTAGACCTCCAAGGATGACAACTGATTTCTATGGCACCATTATTTGTCATCTGTCGATAGTGTCACCTTCTCAACATTTCTAACAGCTATATCCTCAGATAGTTTCATTCATCATCTAATCGCGATATCGTGTTCCGCCAACGATGAATCTGCCACACACCTGTATCATAAGTCACCTGTTCTAACTCTAAATACTGGTCTTGTGTTTCAGGGAATTTATATATAATTTCTTACAAATATACTTTACTATTTTGGTGGAAGCTCATAATATATAACTATATTGGCAAATTCTCATTCGAGACTTCCTGTTTGTCTTTTCAGCCGTCTCTAGACAACTATTCATTGGGTTAAATGACACACGTTTTCTGAAGTCTTGATAAATAATAATCTCTGAAGTGTTTTTACGTAATTGTATGTAACTTGGACTGCAGCCTCTGGGGCAGTTGTCCTGATTAGCTTGGTGCCTGTTCCAAGCCCAGAATGACCGAAGTGGGTTCGATTCACGAAACCTTGAGAGAAAACAGACACTGGTCTTCGAGAGGCTCATGAAAAATGGTAATCTTTTAGAAGAAGAAGAAGAAGAAATGAGAAGTGAAGAGCAGAAAGGAAAGTGAAGAAGAAGAAGAAGAAGAAGAAGAAGAAGAAGAAGAAGAAGAAGAAGAAGAAGAAGAAGAAGAAGAAGAAGAAGAAGAAGAAGAAGAAGAAGAAGAAGAAGAAGAAGAAGAAGAAAAAGAAGAAGAAGAAGAAGAAGAAGAAGAAGAAGAAGAAGAAGAAGAAGAAATGAGAAGTGAAGAGCAGAAAAGAAAGTGAAGAAGAAGAAGAAAAGGAAGAAGACTATACAACATTATTGAAAATGGAAATTCCGAATTGAAATAATGAATCTTCCTTTCGTAAATATTTAAGCAAATTAAAATCTGTCTTGGATAAAAACAATAAACTTTTTTACTTTTATTTGGAACCATAATTTCCCTTTTGGGGGTGGATCCAGGTGGATAGAAGCTAAGGACTTAAGGATTGATGACATTCTTATGGCTCCGCCTTGGGATCGAATGCAGGTCAGTCATATCCCGAGTCGAACATTCTACCATTACTCTACGGCGATATAAATGACTTCTGTCGTAGTTAATGATAATACTTAGGCCCGATTTCTTAAACAGTTTAAACCTAGGATACCATATTGTTAGCTAGACACAGACAAATGGATTTCATAAACGCATCAGACGCGGTTCTGTGTATGGCTAGGATCCCTTAAACAGTGTAAACCTAGGATACCATATTGTTAGTTAGCTAGACACACACAAATGGATTTCATAAACGCATCTGACGCGGTTCTGTGTATGACTAAGATCCCGCAAGGGATCCTAGCTATACACAGAACCGCATCAGATGCGTTTATGAAATCCATTTGTGTGTGTCTAGCTAACTAACAATATGGTATCCTAGGTTTACACTGCTTAAGAAATCGGGCCTTTGAAGCACTAAATAATACTGGGATAAAATTCAAGCCAATAAATGAAAAAAATATGCTTATTTAATTTACGTTTGTGATTATTTAAGCATTATTCAGTCCTTCTATAGAGAGAAGAAAGGAGTAATAAATATTTACAAATAAGCTGTCAAATATTTTTCCGGAAGCGCTTTTTAGTACAATCATGAATAATGAAATTAAAAACTGACTGAAATATCACTATAAAATATATCAACTGTACTACTTTTTGGCAGCCCTCCACTCCCACCCTTTCCGTTCTCTGACCCCTCCTAACCCCAGTCCCCATCTCCCCTGCCTTTCCCTCGCCTAATTGTGGCACTGTGCCACTTTTAAATTCTTTTCTTCTTTATTTTCCACAAAGAATCAAAACTTCAGGGCAGAATAAGGACTGCCTATATTCGCACCTTTCCTCGTCCTACAATCGATTTCACAAATTAAGAACCATTTTCATATGTTTACTCCATATCGCTGCTGAGCTGGCAAGGACTAGAAGGATAGGGTACTTTTAGGCTCTGCCGTTTTGGCGTCGCCCTTTTGGCGCCGTGAATAGCTCCTATACCAATTAAAAAGTACGTTAATTAAGGTAACCTAACCTAGCCTAGCACATGTCCCCATGTACAGTTATCTGAATAAATAAATTTAAAAAAAAGTAGCGGTAGCGGTACCAAATAGTCCCATTCCGGGACTAGGAGAGACAGACGCCACTTCTCTTCTCACCACACCCTCGACTTGACAAGATGAATATTATCACTTTATTTCCATGGGTCTCTTCATATGACAGACCGACTAAGCTACTAACGTTATAACAAAGTGTGTGTGTGTGTGTGTGTGTGTGTGTGTGTGTGTGTGTGTGTGTGTGTGTGTGTGTGTGTGTGTGTGTGTGTGTGTGTGTGTGTGTGTGTGTGGAAAGAAAACTCAACGTGAGATGGAAAAAAAAGGGGCCAAATGACAAAATCACAAAATAATGTGAGATACCTCAATTATGACCAAACTTGAGTCCTCAATTCTGCCATTTGTACATGACGAGGACCGTAGCTCGGTTGTAATACAGTACACAACCCTTTACATAGTTGTTGGTTTCGGTTTCGGTTTTACGTCACGAACTCCCTTTTCAGCTAAGGGCTAGGACGGTTGCCTTCTTTACTTAGTGTTAGGGTCTTTCATGTTATCAGTTCATTTGTATGTTTCCCTGCCAAAAGCATGCAGAAATATATGTATATAATTTCTAACATATATATGCTTATGTATATATCCTGGTATGTAAGTATGTACTCTGGCTATGCTTACATGCATTATTACATATCAAAAAGCATAAAATAATGTTAATTAAATTAACGTTTATACCTACTGAATCAGGAACTGTATCAAAAACTGCTCAGAAAATCCCCTTTTGACCAAATGAACTACAAAATAAAATAAAACCGAAAAATAATATTTTCTACACAAATGAATAATATGGAATATGTTCTTGGCTTTTTAGTATTAGTTACTCATACTTAAATGCCCTGTTGGAGAATATATGGTGATATATTCTCCAGTTAGTAAGAGAAGAATGGTGTTGTAGATGCTGTTTACAGAGAGGTACGGGAGATATAAGCATCATCAGAACAGCAGAGAGAGAGAGAGAGAGAGAGAGAGAGAGAGAGAGAGAGAGAGAGAGAGAGAGGCAGCAGTGGCACTGTAAGATTCGCGGCCCAGCACTCTTTTTATTTTGAGTGCTGGGCAGCATTCCTGGCCGGCTACAGAAAGTTCTCTCGCACACACGAATACACACACATATATCTGCAAAAGTTGACATCTCCCACGCTCTTTAATTTCCAATTTAACAAGCTTCAAGTACCCTCATAAACACTAAAATTATGAACATAAATGAGTATTAACATAGTGAATCTGTATATAGTAGCGAGAGATTGAGGGAGAGAAAGAGAAAGAGAAGAAAAATGGGGAAACTCGTAGTGGCACTGAGTGCCACTGAACCAAACGCATGCTTTATAAGCCGCCGGGGCGAGCCTCAGGTGTGTAACCTGAGAAGGGTTTGTTAGTACTTACGTTTGTGGTCCTTCTCGCCTCACACAGACCCCCCCCTCCCCTAACAACACGCGTTAATACTTTACTTATTTATATTATTGGACAATTAATCCTTTTTTATATATTTTTTTTCTATTTAGTAAGGCCCTCAGCCGAATAATAAGTATTATCCTTTAATAACATGATATATGAATTTAGGTAGATCTAAGCACTGGAAAAATAGCACTACTAGAAAACACATTAAATTATCTAGTTCCCATCCCTGTTTTTTCTCTGGCACCCACTAAAATGGCATCTCCACCACACGATTGTTTCCCTGAGGGGAAAACCTCACTGAACTCACCCTTCAAGGAGCAGGCAAATCTTTACACTGTTACAGACACAGCCAAACTACCAACTGAGCTGCCCAGTGCCCCAAGGCACTCTCTCTCTCTCTCTCTCTCTCTCTCTCTCTCTCTCTCTCTCTCTCTCTCTCTCTCTCTCTCTCTCTCTCTCTCTCTCTCTCTCTCCTCTCTCTCTCTCTCTCTCTCTCTCGTGTTTACAGAGAAAATATAGTGTGAGGATTTAACAGCGAACAACTATGCTTAAGTTCTCCACTAATAATAATAATAATAATAATAATAATAATAATAATAATAATAATAATAATAATAATAATAACAATAATAATAATAATAATGATAATAACAATAATAATAATAATGATTAGAATAATAAATAATAATGTTAATAATAATAATAATAATAATAATAATAATAATAATAATAATAATAATAATAATAATAATAATAATAATAATAATAATGATGATGATGATGATAATGATTATTATTATTATTATTATTATTATTATTATTATTATTATTATTATTATTATTATTATTATTATTATTATTATTATTTTTATTATTTTTTTTTATTATTATTATTATTATCATTACTGTCTACTATCATTATTATAACTGAATAATAATATTGAAATGGATGAAAACTCTAGATCATAAATCTGTATTTTATAACATAAAACGCACTGGGATATGATAAGATACTGAGTTCAAAACAATAATAAACAGTAAGTATGTAAAACAAAATAACAATCAACCAAGCAAATGCATAGCCAATCATCATTTACTTGTCAAATCATCCGTGAAATGTCATTTTGGCATGCTGTAAACTTATATCATTTGCTTGTTTGATGCTCTCGCAATTTATACTAGACAGCGAAGAATCGTTACATGAAGCAAACTATGTAGAGTTTCTTTGACATATTTTTACCATAGTGAAATATCAAAGTGTTCCTACAGTTACGGATCCTTTACTATGCCTTTACAACTACACAGAATAATCTTGCACATTCGTTACACATCTCTTCTTATCCCTTCACATCTGACAAGCCATAACACTCTCCATTTCTGTCTCCCTTTGGTTTATATATTTTTCGTTCTTTGACCCAATGAAGGCAATTTTCTTCGCTCGTCCTGGTGTCTTACCCATAAAAAAATGGAATATTCCTCATGATAATCTATGGACTAAAACCATATTCCGTCTTATAAGGGGGGTGGTTGAGTCAGAGCAAAATGCCTTGACTATGCAGGAAGAATATACATAGGAGGAGATTCCCAGTCTCCTCGCTCGTGCCCATTTAGTCGACTATTACGACACGTAGGGAAACACGGAGGAAGTATTCTTTCCTCTCTCTCTATCACAATATTTATTATGATATCCCCTAAGGATTGGATTCGGTTTTACGTCACGAACTCCCTTTTCTACTAAGGGCTAGGACGGTTGCCTTCTTACGAAGGACTTGTTTTGGCAGATGTGGTCGTTACCCTGAGTGTATGCCCTTACTAACCTCAGTCCGTGACGGGGCACGAACCCTCGACCTGCCGCCTCAGAGACGCAGACGCTACCATTTTGCCACGGAGACTACAGTATGCTATCCCCTAAATAGTATTCTAATATTTCTCCTCAGAATAAGAGTAATAACCAAAGATTTACTCTATGTTCTTAAACCAGTATTTATGCCATGTATATATCATGTTTAATTGTCTTTTTTAACCACTGTTATTCATATTTACATTTTAACAATTTATTCGTAAGCTCTTAAAGTTATGATTGTCGCAAGTAACATTATCTCGGCTTGTGTTATTAGAAGGTGGAATGCTAAACTATTATTTCTGGTCTGCAGAAGTCTCTTTAAAGAGCATGTGTGCAAGTAAGCAAGAAAATAAATCTATTCTTTAAGAGCATTTTATCCTGAGATGATGTGTATACATATACATACATATATATATATGCTTATGTGTATACATATACGTACATATAAATTTACATTTATCACGTTCCTCTTGTAAGGGGAGTGGCCGTGTCAAAGCACACATTAACTCATCTCAGCTCATCTATAATAATGGGCTTCCACAATCTTCTCCACCACCACCCTGATTGGGACATCCACAGGGTAAATGGCCAAAGATCTGTCGTGAGGCAGGACGGTAATTATTGCTCTTGTAGAGCCTATACTCGTGCATAGGCATAGTTTTTGTCTCCATTACACAATAATCGTTCTCAGGTAACCCAAACAGATATTTATTAATCATAATCAGATTCTCCTAGTGCTAAAACTTCGAATACTTATGAGGGAGAACTTGACGTAGTTTAAAATGAGCCGGGCAGGGTGTTTTCAGGTGGTTCCCTAAAGATATTTAAATAAACTTTCATGTCGTGTGCCCCCCTTAGGGTGAATGGTTGCAGCGAAATGAAGTAAAAAAAAAAGTAGTTAAAATACTCAGGGCAATAAACAGTGTTCCGAGTGGAAGAAACATGTGACGTTGGAAATGATGACGAAATTATTTTTAGTTTTGCAAGGTTAGTCAATAAGCTCCTGAGACCTCAAGATGGATCTTAAGCACTGATATATATATATATATATATATATATATATATATATATATATATATATATATATATATATATATATATATATATATATATATATATATATGTATATATATATATATATATATATATATATATATATATATATATATATATATATATATATATATATATATATATATACATATATATATATATATATATATATATATATATATATATATATATATATATATATATATATATATTGTGTGTGTGTGTGTGTGTGTATGTGAACAATAGCTGTATGTTACTGTAGAGTATTTAGAGCTTGTATGCATGTGTGCATCTATTCCCTTATCCTTATGAATCAGGATTCAGCGTAGCCACAAGAAGATCTCTCTATACATAAGCCATTTCCCCTTATAAGGGGAGTGGCCGAGTCAAGGCAAAATACTCTGACTCTCTGGGATGAGAAAATACAGAGGAGGGAATTCCCAGTCCCCTCGCTCCGCCCCGTTTAGGCGACTCTTACGACATGAAGGGGAACACGGAGGAAGCATTCTAGCATTCTAACCCCCCTTCTCCAGGGGGAAAGAAGAAGGTCGATAATGGTAATAATGCCCTAGTGTATCTCTCCAATCATGATAATTAACTCTACAAAAATTATAAATGCTTAATCCATATCAAAGCAAACTTCAACCAGTTGTATTTTGGTATGAAAATCTAATATTTCTTCTCAACCCTTCAAAAAAACTGGTTTTAATTAAATGTCTAGTGTGACTGATATAAGCCATTTAAATATTTGAAGCTAAAAACACCTTTAGAAAAGATGTCCGTAATGGGAATTGTCTCTTTGTTTTGGATCCTTATCGAGTTAACTCTTCAGCAAATATTTGCAGAATAATAACTTATGATCGGAAGCTTACACAGATATAAAAGGCCCTGTAGTCAGCATTCTCTCACGTAAAACCTCCGTTGGTTTCGGTTTTACGTCACGAACTCCCTTTTCTACTAAGAACTAGGACGGTTGCCTTCTTGCGAAGGACTTGTTTTGGCAGATGTAATCGTCATCCTGAGTGTATGCCCTTACTAACCTCAGTCCGTGACGGGGCGCGAACCCTCGACCTGCCGCCTCAGAGTCGCGGACGCTACCATTTTGCCACGGAGACTATGCACGTAAAACCTCCAAGATAGGCAATACTACCACGGTCTAAGCTTGTAATTGTAATGATACCTATACCTATAGGATAAGTCTCACGTACTCTAGGTATGAAAGAAAAGTCAGGAGAGATGAATTGACGTCGCCTGATACCTTTCAACTCCTCGAGGACCATCTCGAGAGAGGGACAGAGGACAGTAAAGATACAGAAGGAAAGTCTGGATTGAAAACAGGAGGATAGCAGAAGGGATAGACATTAATTGCAACATTTTTATCACTACAAAAGCATTTTTTTATTTTTTTTTTATTTTCAACTTCTCGCTCTGTAGCAACGACAGTTTCCTGCAATCATTAGATTCGGTTTTTACGTCACTAACTCCCTTTTCTACTAAGGGCTAGGACGGTTGCCTTCTTGCGAAGGACTTCTTTTGGCAGATGTAATCCTTACCCTGAACGCATGCCCTTGCTAACCTCAGACCGTGACGGGGCGCGAACCGTCGACCTGACACCTCAGAGTCGCGGAAGCTACCACTTGAGCCACGGTGACTGGGATTAATTCGGAAGGTATTTAAGGAAGGCATGATTGCAGGTAAATCGGTTGGTGGGCGGGTAAGTACAGACGGTCAAAGATAGACAGAAAGAAACATAGGTGTGTGTGTGTGTGTAAAGATAGATAGACAAATAGATAGCATATATATATATATATATATATATATATATATATATATATATATATATATATATATATATATATATATATATAATCGGATTTGTAATTGGATAATATTACGCTTTAACACCTAATAAATCTTTAAGACAAACTAGATTAAATACAAGTAAAAATTTAAAACCCTTAGTTCTGATAGTAATAACCAATGACCTAATGGACAGAATCTACGAAGAGAAAAATTACCATTATCTGTTTTTCTTCAATGGTGTCAAGGTATATAAATGACCTTTCAAGGACGTCAGGGCCAAGACTCGCTCTCTAGGGTTAAGTGCGTATGGGGACCGTATGTATCTCTGACAGCCTTTGGTTGCGTATATGAATATTCTGTTATTATTATTATTATTATTATTATTATTATTATTATTATTATTATTATTATTATTATTATTATTATTATTATTATTATTATTATTATTATTCACGTTAAAGAGCACCTTGCTTATAACTCCCTGTCTTCTTGTTATATTCATTTTAAAAAAAGCGATGAAAATATTAGCATTTACAATTTCCTCTCCAAACGAATTCTTAATATCAACTGTACGTCCACATATCAATGTGAAGTGGAAGCAAACATGTTATGATTATTAAAAAAACTTGCGACCATATTCTCTAAAGAGAGTATTTCACCTCCGATAATTGTACGTTATATGAGACTATAACAAATAAAAATAGGGTCTTATAACTGAATTTATGTCTGAGAGACTTGAGTAAAGAAGAAAATATTCGTTTTATATAATCATAATTAATATATATATTGTCTAATAATTTCTTTGTATCTTCGAGACGGAAATAAAGTAGATGAAAAAGAGATATACGAAAGAAAGAAAATTAGAAAGAAAGCCAAATGACAAATCAAAGAAAACCAGTAACGGAGAGAGAGAGAGAGAGAGAGAGAGAGAGAGAGAGAGAGAGAGAGAGAGAGAGAGAGAGAGAGAGAGAGAGAGAGAGAGAGAGAGAGAGAGATGCGCAAAAACAACAACAACAACAACAACTCCTTGTGGCCCAAAATACCGGAAACAATTCAAAGTCTTTTGGCAAAGTTTATCGTCGCTCAGTAACTTGTTTTGCTCTGTGGGTGAAAGAAGAGAACCATGAAAAAGATACTGAAATGAGAATAAATAATTTGAAATTACTTTATTTATAAAAAAATATGACTAGAACAAATAACAATAATGGATAATTTAGGCTCCATTGATATAGTTTTTGCGACTTACCGGTATTATGCAATATAATAAACTTTGAAAAGAGAAATTATATATATATATATATATATATATATATATATATATATATATATATATATATGTGTGTGTGTGTGTGTGTGTGTGTGTGTGTGTGTGATTACCTAATTATGATTACCTAATTTTGTTTACGGGAAAGAGCCCAAAGCTCGTATCTTCCCGTCTCCTGATCGGTTCCATTTTATACTTAGTGATACTTATCATACCTGTCCTTAAAACTATGGATTGAGATAGCATTAACTACCTCCTCGCTTAGCGTGTGTGTGTGTGTGTGTGTGTGTGTGTGTGTGTGTGTGTGTGTGTGTATTTGTCAATCTGTCTATCTATCTATATCTCTGTCTATTTAGCTATCTATATATATATATATATATATATATATATATATATATATATATATATATATATATATATATATATATATATATATATATATATATAGAGAGAGAGAGAGAGAGAGAGAGAGAGAGAGAGAGAGAGAGAGAGAGAGAGAGAGAGAGAGAGAGAGAGAGAGAGAGAGAGAGATAAATGATTAATGGGTACAAATCATATCCTCCTTCGTGTATTAAGATCATAAGCTTTGCTTGCGAAACAATGCGTAAGGCGATCTATTCATTTCGACATCGTTTTCGTGTGTGGAATGAATGAGATCTTGTTACAAGTAGGATGCTGAGCTTAAGAGATTTTTAACTTGAACCAATTGATATTATACGCTTTAGTTGAGTGACACAGTTGAAGAGCTGTCTGTGTGTTTTCTGCCCGCTTGCTTTTATGTTTATCTATGTGTCTACCTTTCTATTTAACTATCTATCTATCTGTCTATCAATCTATCTATCTATCTATTCTTATATCCATCCGGCCACTCATCCATCCATATAGTTTTTCTAAATCTATTAAGCAATCTATCTATCTATCCATCTATTTATCTATCTATCTATCAATCAATCTATCTATCTATCTATCTTTCAGTCAATCATTCTGTCTCTATATTTGTCTATCTATCTATCTGTCTATCTATCTATCTTTCAGTCAATCATTCTATCTCTATATTTGTCTATCTGTCTATCTATCTAACTAATCTTTTGTGTGCCTATGCATCTGTTTTTTCTGACAGTCTGTTTACGTTTGATTCTATCTCTTTTTCTATTTATCTAACTTTTCCTATCTGCTTCTATATTTCCACATAATACTGATGTATTTTAAGCTTCAAGAGGGCACGATGGTATGTTAATATTAAGAACCTTCTATTGTATGCATTACTTTTTTTTCTGTAACCATATCATTTCTCACGAAACAGTGAATACTTACCAACTTACGAACTCTTTTACCTTAGAACCTCGATGGTTACTTACCAACTCACGAACTCTTTTACCTTAGAACCTCGATGGTTACTTACCAACTCACGAACTCCTTTACCTTAGAACCTCGATGGTTACTTACCAACTTACGAACTCTTTTACCTTAGAACCTCGATGGTTACTTACCAACTTACGAACTCTTTCACTTTAGAACCTCGATGGTTACTTACCAACTTAAGAACTCATTTACCTTAGAACCTCGATGGTTACTTACCACCTTACGAACTCTTTTACCTTAGAACCTCGATAGTTACTTACCAACTTACGAACTCTTTTACCTTAGAACCTCGATGGTTACGAACGGCGCCTTGCGAATTTCTTTATGCAATTTCTCTCTTGTCCAAGTCGAAGTGTTTTTGCCATCGATGCATATTATCTCGTCTCCAGCTTTCACGCCACTGGTTTTGCCAGCCTGGTGAAAAAACAAATCGTATAATTAAAGTAGAAAGTAAAAGACTTGGAAAAAGAAAAGAAAATGCAAAATTGGCGTGCTTTGGAATTCACGTATTAGTATGGATGTATTAATGTATCTATATTTATGTATGTATGTGCTCATGTATGTATGTATGTATGTTGTAGTTAAGTAGTGGTTGATTATACTAACCATTCAAATCTATATAGACTTGAGATATCCCTAGTGGCATTCATCTACGAAACTACTACCACTTCTACTACTACTACAACTCTGCAACTGCTACTACTACTGCTGCTGCTATTGTTATTGCTACTACCTCTAATACTAATACTTCAATTACTATATTATTTATTATTATTATTATTATTACTATTATTATTATTATTATTATTATTATTATTATTATTATTATTATTATTATTAGTAGTAGTAGTAGTAGTAGTAGTAGTAGTAGTAGTAGTAGTAGTAGTAGTAGTAGTAGTAGTAGTAGTAGTATGAAATATATTACCAGTCTATTATTTACATGATGTTTTAGCGCCTTAGTATGGCTGTACGCACATACATACATACATACATACATACATACATACATACATACATACTTACATACATTTGTATGAATAGAAAACGTTAAATCCCCACTTCTTCCCCGCTTAAATATATAAGTTAGCGCATACATACATACATACATCCATACATACATGTATGTCCGCAAACTGGACATTTACATAATCTACTTATACTTTGGCAAGATACGTAATAACAGTTCTGACACTTGGCACTCTCTAATATAATAAACTTTACGTTGCGGTGCAAATGTAACTGTAGCCAGTTCCGCGAAAGACCTTTGATATAGAAGAAAACTCGGGAAGTGTTAAACATGTAAGCGGTAGCCCTTGGTGAGAGAGAGAGAGAGAGAGAGAGAGAGAGAGGAGAGAGAGAGAGAGAGAGAGAGAGAGAGAGAGAGAGAGAGAGAGAGAGATTCGGAACTCAAAATCGTGGTAGCTACAAGACAAAAATAGTTTGCAGTGTCCACGTTCGGTTTCCCAGACACAGTTTGACACTGGTTCTTGCCTCTGTTAAAATCAAGCTACTCCTCGTTTGTGTTTATCGATACGCTTCAAAAATAATTCTTATTTGAATACACATATGAGTTAAGCAACATACAGCAGTAAATAAACAATAATTAATAATAACCATGTATCCATACAGCAAATTATACATTTACGAATACATTGTGCTGCATTACACGTGTTTAGATATAGAATATACAGAGTGAATGAATATGGAATACGTACATACATACATACATACATACATACATTCATAAATACATACATACATACATACATACATACATACATACATACATACATACATACATACATACATACATACATACATTCGTACATGCATACATACAAACTTGCTACGAAGTTTTGTCTAATAATGACTTATCCATTATGCATTTCTCTCTCTCTCCATACATAAATATGTATGTGGTGTGTATCTTCATGTGCTATTTATTTATTTATTTATTTATTTATATTTTGTAATTAATTTCTATTTTTTAGATACTTATTGACTGTCTTTGTAAGGAGACGTAATCAGTCTCGTATCACTCTTTCTTCTACTCTTAACTCCGATTTGCAGAGAGTATCTGACTGGGGCACTCAAAATTTAGTTAAATTCAATGCCTTCAAGACACAGTTTCTGGCTATCTCTTTATCTTCTTTTCCTCCTGATAACTCTATTTTCTTCGAAACTAACGAGTTTTACCCTCTTAACTCTACAACATATTAGGAATCCATATAGCCGCTAACTTGTCTTGGAGGAACCACATAATCCAAATTTCTAAATCTTCATCCAAAAAATTGGGGGGTTTTCGTTTTCGTCATTACTTTTCCTCATTGCTATTACTTAAAATTTATAAAGGTCTTATCCGTCCCGGCTCAGAATACTGCTCACACATCTGGGGTGCTTCTTATTATACTTATCTTCTTGATAGGGTTGAATCTAAGGCAATCAGGCTCATTAATGATCCGTCTCTTACTTCTAATCTGGATTCTCTCTCTCTTCGCTGTAAGGTATCTTCCCTTCCGCTTTTCTGTCGCTACTATTTTCATCGCTGCTCTGATGAGTTGGCGAGTTGCATCCTTTTCCCACTGCCGAGGCCGCGTAACACTCGCCAAGCGGCCTCATCTCACAGGTACTGTGTGGAGATTTGTAGCTCGCGGAATGGTCGGTACAGAGACTGCTTCTTCCCATCTACCTCCAGACTCAGGAACTCTCTTCCTCTTTCTGTCTTTCCTAATTCTTATGACATTTCATCCTTCGAAAAGCAGATTTATCGTCATCTCAGAGCTTAGTCCTCCATATCTCTGGGTCCTCTGTACTTTGACTGTTTTTTTTTCTGTCTGTCGTTTTCCTTTTTGTGACAATACCTCATCTCTGCCTTGTCCTTAACCTTTTTCTTTTCCTTCGTCTTGGTATTATCTCGTGCCCGGGCCTTTATTGGTGAGGGCAGTTTCTGCCTGTCCCGGTGTCACTCATATAATATATATATATATATATATATATATATATATATATATATATATATATATATATATATATATATATATATATATATACATTCGTTGATTTATTTAATGGGCTTTTCCAACCATATTAGTAATAGTTCAGTGTTATTAATATATATATATATATATATATATATATATATATATATATATATATATATATATATATATATATATATATATATATATATTTTTTTTTTTTTTTTTTTTTTTTTTTTTTTTAACAAGGTAACAGGAAATTAAATGCTGATGTAGTGAATTGCCACTGTGGTCGAGTGGCAACGCTCGCTACTTTGATTTGTCAAGTCGAGGGTTCGCGGCCTGCCACGGCCTAAGGTTAAGATAGGCATTCACTCAAGGTAACGGACACACTTGCCAAAACCAAAGTTCTTCACAAGAAGGCATCGTCCTAGCCCTTCGTAGAAAAAGGGAGTCCGTGACTTGAAACCGATCACATTGGTCCTTCCAAGTGAATGGCTTGGTAGACTCCACGTAGTCAGGTCATCTTTGCCTCCTTGCTAATTTTCAAAGTTTCTTATTTTTTTTAATATTCTTGTGACACCGGGACGGGCAAAGAAAATTGCCTCATCGGGCCCTGACATCAAGAAAAGATTATAGAGAAAGTAGCAGTTTAAGGACGAGGTTAAAGGAATAGTCAAAGTAATGAAGACCTGTCATAACGATGAAAAACAAAGGAAAGAAAAACAGAGTTGGGGAGTGTTGTGACTTGTCAGATGTGAGTGGATAATAAAATGAATGGTATAAAAAGAATAAAATGCTTATAAGATTAATTCATTCTACACCCTATTCCACCCACATTTACATCCTTGTTCTATCGTTTTTACAAATTAATATCACTTACTTGTACAACCCGAAGAGGTACTCCATCTTCCTCGATGGTTTGAATGGTTGCTGTGTGGTTCTTCGGGACGTAAATAAACACTGTCCCTTTCATGGTTCTTGCCAGATGTTTATTATGTTTTCTCAAATGACATCTAATTTTTTTTTCTTTTTTTTCTTTTAGGTAGTTGAGGGATTCGTTTTTTTTTTTTTATTCAGATAACTGTGCATGGGGACATGTGCACATGGGCACTCCCAGCCATATTGCAGTTGATAAACATTACAATCTATTTAGATATGTATAAATAAAATATTAATAGAATTTGCCATTAATTTTAAATATCGTAGCAAGTAATTAATAATAAAATATAGTGTAATAATTGAAGAGTAATTGACTTTTTATCGATTTTTATCCATTCATTTTCTTTAAGTATTATCATTATGACTTTTAATCATCTCTTTTTTTTTAATCATTATCACTTTTCTTACAGTTACCACACAGCACCCTTGGTGTTGGGTCACGCTAAAACATCGTCCCATCGTCCTTTTGTTGGGGAAAGGACAGAAAGAAGGGGGGAGTGACGATTATATTGTGTACAAACATAGTTTTATATATATATATAAATCTATATATATAAATAATAAAAAGAAAATAAATAAATAAACATTGAGTAAAATAACGTCTTTGAAAAATATACTTTAAAGAAAGAAAATTCCGACTCAATTTACTGTATTTCTGACCGTTACGGCTGTGGTAAAGAACATACCCCATAGTGAGTGCGAGAGGGAATCTCATACCTCCCTACCAGTGCATCATTGTGTGTGTTAAAATACTTACACACACACACACACACACCAGTCTGATAGGCTCAGCGCAAGAGAGGCATATACTTGAAAACGACACCAAGCTCTGAATTTGACCACCCCTCCTTACACCCCCATCACCAAATACTCTCCTTATGGCTACCCCCCCACCTGAAAGGGGAACACGTTCCTCGACGAAGGTACTGGCCAAAGACAGAGGTATCAAACCTAGGTCTGTGTTCCCAAGGAAGGATTTTCACCTTCTAAGCTTTCCAGAAGGTATACCTCTCGCGGAAAAATTTCAATGGAGGAATAAATTCCTTCCCATTCACCATCATTCGCTGAGCATTCCCAACCAAAGCAAATGGTGGTTTAATCATTTATATGTCATGAGGAAAAACAAGCATCTTATTGAAGAATTGCAAAGGGGTGTGCATGGGGGGCTCCAATTCGTGTCAAAGGATAAGCCACCTCTTAGAACATTTTTCATTAAAGGGTTTCCTACTTATTGGAATAAAGAACAACTGCATTCCCTCCTAGGAAATGAAGATGGAAAATACATCGAAAGCCTACAACGCTTAAAGTATGATGGAAAAGAATCTTCGACTCTAAAGATGATGTGGAAATCAATTGAAGTCAATCCTCCAGAAGAAATTGTCCTTCTTCCAGGGATTAAAGATCCCCCTATCCTCAAAGTGCAAGAAAAATCTTCAACCAACATCCAGCGCTCCCTCTATTGCCAGAAGGGGCACACTTATCAAAAATGTTCAGCAGAGACTGCTGGGCCCATCACAACAACTCCTCGGTCCCGGACTTGCTCACGATGTGGCACAGTCACTGAAAATATGTGGGAGCATAACTGTTCCCAGCAGAATGAAGATAGTATCACCTCGGAGAGCCAAGATACAGGATCTGCCGAGGGTGAATCATTACTGACAACTACAGATGAAGCAGTTCAGGTACAAATTGTAGCAGTAAAGGAACAAATCACTGCAGTGAATGAACAAATTGTAACAGTGAATGAACAAACTATCAGAGATAACGACCGAGAACTACAGTGCAAAAATAACTCCTATGAAAAGATGCTCAAAAACTTAAAAGAGCAAGTAGCTACATTAATGATTCAGCTTGAAAACATGACAAATGAATCATTTAAGGTTTGTCCTATATCATCTCAAAATGATAATGGCAGTGACAAGAAAATAGCTCAAAGAACCCGAATAACACGAGCAGCTAAAGTCAAAGGTAAAGCCCTCATACTTGAACAGGTAAAATTCCTTAACACTGCAGATAATTAGATGCAGATATCACTCTCCCAACTTTCTATTCTTTAATTTTTTTTTCTTTCCTTCTAATTAATCACACCCTTCTTACTACAATGAACCTGTCTCTTATCTCTATGTCATACCTTTTCTTCATAAATAGATATGTGTGTGTGTGTGCATGTGCATGCATATATAAGGAGATTCTCATGTATGTAGGTATGTGGGTGTATGTGTATATGTATATGTATATGCATATACGTGTGTCTATCACTATTCCTATAGCTGTTGGTGTGAATACTGTTGTGACACTAGTGATTGTTATTATAATCATTAACTTCATGATTGTTGCTATAATTAGGTATTGTCATGTGTGCATATGTGTGTGTGCATGTGTCTGCATATATATATGCAGGTATGTGCACATATATATGTGTATGCTTGTATGTGTGAATCGTCATTCTCATAACAGTTACCATAACTGCTGTTGTGACACTGGTGATTGTTACTGTACTCATTACTTTTGTGATTATTACTGTAATTCTTGTTATCAAGGCCCTAATTATGCGTTCTGATCTTTTCATGCATTACAAAATCTTAACTTTCAATATTCATTCTTTGAAGAAAAGATTTGTGGATATTTTGCACTATGTTAAAAAAGAGAAACCAACATTTGTATGTCTGCAAGAAAGTTTGCACTCTCATCAGTTGTGCAACATAAGAGGCTATTCCAAATATTCGCTTGATAGTAAGCAAGGCCTCACCACTTATATTAGTAACTGCATTCCCCATCAGTTAATCGAAACCAGCACTAATCCAAGTAATGATGGTGAGGATAACAAGAATGTCACATATATGCTTTTCAAAATAAATGTCAAAACCAATCCTTTTTATGTTTGTAATACATATATTGGAACTGATGCCTTTAATGAAGCAAAATTACCACATCCCCTTATGTATGAGAACATTATATTCGCTGGAGATTTTAATGCAAGGCACAAAGAATTTGCAGAAACATCTGATAACATCTGTAATTACAATGGCAGACGGCTCTATGAGTTTATTAGTGATAACAATTTTACCTTACTAGGACCACGTTTGCATACCCACCTTAGAGGTGGTAGACTAGACTACATATTTTATCATGGTTTAGAATATGGGAAAGACTTTACTTGCAGAAGAATAGACGATCTATTGTCTGACCATTTTGCACTTGAGAGCACATTCCTACTCGATTCCGGCATTTGTCAAGCACATAAACGAAAGCAGATAAATATTCCTATTGAATTCGTTGCCCTTTTTCGCTCTTTTATGGCTTCTACATTTGAAAATATAGATATTCAGACCATTACAGGCCAAGAAATCTATGATCTCTTAATAGAACGGATATATTTATTCCATAGAACTTACATACACAAGCCTAAACACAAGGCAATCAAGAAGAAAAACAATTGGACAGAAGATAACAAGCTAAACACATTTAAAAAACAGGTAGACAGTGCAGTTGATATGTATAAAAGGGACAACAATGCAACCACTCTTGAAAATCTGCTACTTACTCTACGAGAGTACCGTGAGCTTAAAAGTGATGTCCGAACTAAGCACTTTCAAAACTTCCTACAGTCTATCAATGCTCATACGAGTAGTTCTAAAATCTGGCAGTCAATTAATGCTCTGGTTGGCAAAAACATCAGTGTGTCACAAACAAATGATTCCCAAACTCTTGCTGAAGAACTTCTCTTACAATACTCTAAGACATCTTCCTTTGAAAACCTTCCTTGCGATATTCAACAACGATTAAGAAATCTTGACTTTGAAAAAATGATGAACATAGAATTATCCTGTGCAAGAACAATGGAAGAGGACAGATTCATTGACTACATAACCAAAAATGAGTTGGACTTTGCTCTCTCCCATGGGAAGAGCACCTCTCCGGGTGAGGATGGCATTACGTACCAAGTAATCCGAGATCTTAATGATGATATTTGTAATGGTATTAATCCAATTCAGTTTTTATTCAGCACTATTTATAATGAGGGCACACTTCCAAAACAATGGAAAAAAAGCATTATTATTCCAATTCCAAAAAAAGAAAGTACAAAATTAAGACCTATCTCTCTGACATCCTGCTTCTGCAAAGTCTTTGAGAGAGTCATTCTTAACAGACTTGATTTCACACTCGAGGGAAAATTATCACATAATTTGTATGGATTTATGAAAGGAAAAAGTACCAAAGACTGTTTTGTAGAATTTATGAATGTTGAGCACTGCTCTGAAGTCACTGTTTTTCTAGATTTGCAAAATGCCTTTGATATTGCAAATAGAACCGTTATTTTAGATCATTTAGCAACTTTAGGGGTCAAAGGTAAACTACTGCAACTAATTAGATGCTACCTAAGTAGTCGAACCTCTAAAGTGTACTATAAAGGATATCTTACTTCCAGCGAAAAGGAATTTACACTGGGAACTCCTCAGGGAGGAGTTCTGTCTCCCCTTCTCTTTAACATCTTAATGGATAAGCTTCTCAAGTCTCTCAGACTACCAAATGATGAATGCACCATCATATGTTATGCAGACGACATATGTATAAGGGCACCTTCTGCCAATGATATGCAAATAATACTTAATGACTTTTCTCAAGTATCAAAAGACATTGGTCTTGTCATTTCAACTCCAAAAACAAAGTACTTTTCCAGCATCTCGCAAGAGCCTCACCTTGTATTAAGCAATCAAATGGTTAAGGTGTGCGAAAATCACAAATATTTGGGAATACCAGTTCCTTCTCCCCCTCACACAGAGTATGTCAAAGATTTGTGTGAAAGACTGCAACAGAGACTCAGACCGTTAAAGCTTCTTGCCAATAGGGTATCTGGTGTTGGAATTAACATATGCCGAACTTTCTATCTCGCATATGTCAGGTCATTAGTCGACTATCACACCCTGCAGCTCTGTACTATGACTACCTCTATCTTAAGACCCCTAGAAAAAATTCAGAACAAAGCTATGAGGATTATTCTTGGCTGCCCTATGAGCACCAGAATTATAAATATGCAACATGAATTAAACCTCCCACCTTTGATAGAACATATCAAACAGTCAGCTGTGATATTTGGAGTTAAACTAGCGAAATCAGCTCAGCCTCATCCATGTAATGCTGGTCATTTGCAAGGGCCGCAGTCAGCGCCAACAATCATTAAATCACTAATAAAAAGTAACATACAGTATGAAAGACAAATTCACCCCAAAGTATTTAAGCTTATAACCAATGAGACAAAAAAACATAATGTAACACTCTTTACTGAGAGTGGTCCTGAACGATTAATAAATCCTTGCAAGAGGATTGGGCCAGAAATTCTCTTTCCAATATTATCATCTGGTCCGAATGTTGCTCCAATTATTAAAAAACATCAATGGTTAGATGAAATTGAAGCCTTTATTGAAACTAGTTTCCCAACTAACAATGAAACACTCTGCATTTACACTGATGGGTCTCACACAAGCAGTGCAGGAGGGTCTGGGTGCAGCATTGTAGTTTATGAAAATTTTGAAGGGCAGCAAATATTTGACAAAGTACTGAGTATGCCAAAATGGTCATCAATCACCGAATGTGAAATTGTTGGTCTAAAACTTGCTATCATATTCTGTGACTCGCAGAGTGCGCTTCTGTCACTGAGATCATTAAAAAGCTCCTACAAAACTCACATGGCTGAAATTCAAGAGGCTCTTATTGATTGCGCAAAACTTAAACTCCAAGTTAAGTTTTCATGGGTACCCTCCCATGTTGGGATAGTAGGTAATGAAAAGGCTGACAGGCTGGCAAAAATGGCAACTGAGAGTTCAGTGTCTGAATCTATAACCACACTGACTCAGTTTAAAACAATGTTGTATAATGAGATTATGGAAGAGCAAGAACTTTCTACACTCACACAACATGTAAGCAGCTGTTCGATCCAACATTATGAAAACTTCAGAAGGCTGAGACACAAATACAGCATGGGTAAAATGCTTACAGGTGACTGTGATAGAGTTGCTGCCCGTATAAGACTTGGTTATAGAAATATATGGGAGGTGAATTGCGAGAAAACTGGTAGAAAGCACCCAGAACACTCAAAATGCCATTTATGTGAGTGTGAAGGGGGCAACAATTTAGTACACTACATTGCAGAGTGCACAAGGCTTAAGGACTTCAGACCTCTTGGTCTGAGCTACTTTGAACTTTGTGTGCACTTTTGCAACCCAGAGAACTTATATCCTGTACTTAGTGTATACCCAACGCTGAAAATGTAATTCTTTTACCCTCTTCTCCGTCTACATCTTTTCCCACATTTATGTGGGGTCGATGTTTCTGGTCAGTTTTCTCCATTTATTTCTGTCCCATACCTCATCACCCAACAAACCTTTAGACCTCAGATCATCATTGATGCAATCCATCCACCTACGCTTTGGTCTCCCTCTCCTTCTACCCTGTATATCCATTTCCATCACCCTCCTCCCAACATACTGTTCATCCCTTCTAACGACATGACCATACCATCTTAGTCTACTTTCTTGTATATTATCTGATATTTCTATAACTTTGAAAAAAAAAAAAAAAAAAAAAAAAAAAAGAGAGAGAGAGAGAGAGAGAGGGAGGGAGGGGTGGAGGGAATACCTTCTCTCTCTCTCTCTCTCTCTCTCTCTCTCTCTCTCTCTCTCTCTCTCTCTCTCTCTCTCTCATAAGCCTTTTTATATACATAAGCCACTTTTCCCCTTATAAGGTGAGTGGCTGAGTAAAGGAATAATGCTCTGACTTTCTGGGAAGAGAAAGTACAGAGAAGGGTTCTTTCATTCCCTTCGCTCCGCCCCACTTAGTCTACTCTTACGACACGCAGGGGAACATGGAGGAAGTATTCTAACCCCCTCCCTCAAGAGCTCATATGTATGTATATGTGTGTACATGTGTGCATGTATGTGTATATGTATATGTATGTGTATATGTATTTATATGTATATATGTATGTATATGTGTATATGTATATGTATGTGCATGTCTATATGTATCAATAATTACTACTTTTGATTCATAACTCTATCTATATACAAAAGCTGTAGTAATGATGATGGTAATAATAATAATAATAATAATAATAATAATAATAATAATAATAATAATAATAATAATAATAATAGTAATAATAATAATGATAATAATAATAATAATGATAATAATAATAATGATGATGATAATAATAATCATGATGGTGGTAGCAATGGTTGTGATAATAGTGATAATGGATTAATTGACGTAATTCTCTCTCACGTACATAATTTGAAGGGTGGAGAGGGGGAGAGGCTTTCAGTCTTTCTCTTTCTTTTCCTTCCAAATTTATCCTCCATTATATGGCACTGTGTTTATGTGTATGTATGTATGTATGTTCAGGTTTATATGTGTACGTATATGCAATTAAGTACATGCACTTTCCTCTGCTGTGTTACCCTCAGATGACAATGATGTGTATGAGTATGCATGGATGTGTCTTTATCTGTAGTAAGGACGAATAACTCCTTTTGCTGAAATGAATACCACAAACTCTCTCTCTCTCTCTCTCTCTCTCTCTCTCTCTCTCTCTCTCTCTCTCTCTCTCCTCTCTCTCTCTCTCTCTCTCTCTCTCTCTCTCTCTCTCCTTGATATGTATGGCTATGAAGCCCCAGTGGTGTTTCTATTGCTCATCTAATTAATGCATGCATGTATGTATGTATATAGATATATGTATATGTATATGTATATATGTATATATATATATGTATATGTGTATGTATATATGTGTGTGTGTGTGTATGTGTGTGTGTATATATATATGTATGTACCTACTTATTATTCTAACCTGAAAATTGTTATTCTATATCTGCTTCAAATTGTCTGCAGTAGTACGGAATTTAAATGATAGCACTCAACAAGGGCTATTGAAAATATTGTCACAATGATTACTCTTCAAGTACTCTTCAATTATTACACTATATTTTATTATTAATTATGATATTTTAAATTAATTGCATTTAATTATTTATTATTAATTATGATATTTTAAATTAATTGCAAATTCTATTAGTATGTTATTTTTACATAACCACATAGATTGTAATGTTATCAACTACAATATGACTGGGAGTGCCCATGTGCACATGTCCCCATGTACAGTTATCTGAATAAATAAAAAAAAAAAAAAAATCACTTTTCTTATGAATTTTATCTTTTGTCAATTTCTAGAAGTTCTTGTAATAAGGGATAGGAACAAATTATGTATAAACAAATCTATATGTTTAAATTTAGAATTAGAATATGATTTGATATATATATATATATATATATATATATATATATATATATATATATATATATATATATATATATATATATATATATATATATATAGAGAGAGAGAGAGAGAGAGAGAGAGAGAGAGAGAGAGAGAGAGAGTAATAATAATAATAATAATAATAAGACTTTATTTCCAACAGAGAGAGAGAGAGAGAGAGAGCATATCCCAAGGTCACAGGTTTTTTGATAAACTTGAAGCTGCAGAAATGACCTTGAACTCGTCCCTCAACATGTAAATTAGTTTGATGCAAAAATCAATCTTATTTAATCAAGTGAGACAAGTGAACAATTCTATTCAACGATTCAGAAAAGTGAACGATATCTTCTTGTGGTCTGTAAAGCCTCTTTCACACCAAAGTGGTACGTCGCACGTGGCATGCCACGTAGCACGCCAGTTAAAAACGAACATCCAGAAATATATGAAACAGAGGTAGCACATGGGACGTGTCATGCCACTTTTGTGTGAAATGTTTCATATACTTCCGGATGTTCGTTTGTCATATAGTGTTTTTCTTACACTATACGTGTTATATATAGGTAGCGAGATCAGTGAAAGAGATGCATCATTCAATTAACAGTAATTTATTTAAAGAAAACTTGAACTGACTTGTTCCTCAAAGCTCCCATTCCTATAGTTCCTGTCACTCACTATTCCCGCCCCCTTTAGGGGAGGTGTCTAACTATGGACGTAAGTTCTGCCCCCGGCAAGTACTGACTTCAAACTGACTCGGGCTCTGTATGCCGTCCTGTGGCGGCTGGTTTCTGAGTGCGCACTCTGCCCTCTAGTGGCTATAGGCATCTATATGAGATGCCGTACGACACGTTTTTAACTGACGTGCCACGTGGCATGCCACGTGCAACGTGCTACTTTGGTGTGAGAGCGGCCTAATTGCTTAGATTAACTTACAAGAATAATTTACATTTCAAAAGCTTTGTTTTATGAATATTTAACTATAAACTCTTGATATTTAGAGTTGTTTTCCGCTTAAAAATGAATTACTTGAAACCTTTTTTTTTTCTTTAATATCCATAAAATTAATTAACGAATTAATTTTAGGCCTTCCTTCAAATAACCAAACACCAGATGACTACTGTATGTCTCAGGAGAAGCCGAAGTTTTTTATATTTTATATAAGTTTCCTTTAAGATGCATAACTTTTGTGAGTTGCTTTTACAATAGAAAAAAATAGATATAAGGAATAATAGATTTTAAAAGGTTACTTTGTACTCAAAATAAGCGATATTGTATAACGTGAAGAGAAGAAAAATAATATATATATATATATATATATATATATATATATATATATATGTGTGTGTGTGTGTGTGTGTGTGTGTGTGTGTGTGTGTGTGTGTGTGTGTGTGTGTGTATTTCCACAGAAAGACTTGATCTAAAATGCTGTTAAGTATTACCTGTTGAGCCGAAAATTATTTTATGCATATATAATTCTATGTTTTTCAAGGACTAGTGATAGAGATATTGGCTTTATGTGGCTTTTAAGGATAAGTATTGAGGTATCATTCTTTCCCCTAATTATCGTGTAATTAGAGATTATCCAGTCAATGAAGTCTCGCTGTATGAACGACATAATTACTTCCAAGTTTATTTCACAAACCATCTGTATACTGGGTGGTGCATAGCCTTTTGATAAGAGACTATGGAAGAAAATCGTTCACTGTGCAATTTCGTTATTTTCTGACCTTGCTCCTTAGTGTTTCAGTATGTTATTTGCTAAATGGCTTGCCCCAGTGGCTTTCAAAGTTGGAGACAGTGAAGCAATGTGTTTTTTTATTGTGTGTATATATATATATATATATATATATATATATATATATATATATATATATATATATATATATATATATATAGATAGATAGATAGATAGATAGATAGATAGATAATTAACGCTTTATGCATCACTATCAGTCCCCATTTGGGGGGTGGACACAGACGGAATGAAGGTGAGTATATATGTCTCACTGAAATTTTATTCTCTCCACATGTAACATAATCTGTTTTATAAAATAAGACA
>JAXCGZ010017061.1:0-30000 GCA_037179515.1 Halocaridina rubra | reverse complement strand
GAGGTACATGATGAAGAGATTAGATGCTCACTTTAAAACGCTGTGCAGTAGAACTTCATAACTCTATACTTTTTTGTCCTGATTCATGTCACTGAATAAACACATGGACATTCTCTGCTTGATTGGGTGATCAAATCCGACACATTTCCTGCTCATCCACTCTGCCTAGCCGCCGTCCTTTGTTCATTGGTACTTTTTATGTTTGTTATTAAGTTCCATTATGGGGATGAACGCAGACTGGAGCTGGGGAATGAAGGCTGGATGTCCTTCCTAACACCACTCTGTGGGCTTGAGCGCAGGTCTGTCACCTCCAGAGATTAGTACTTTAACCACACGGCCACTGTAGTATCCTTGTTCAGTTGTACTATCTGTTACCAGAAATTTAAATTTTTCAACATATAATTAACTCTAACTAGATAGTTCCTTCACGGATTTATGAACTACCATTTCATTGGTACCATTTTTACACAAAAGTGTATCACAAATATCTATTAATATCGCAACTAAAGTATTTTTTTCGTATCTGAAAAATGTCATGTGTGTGTGTGTGTATATATATATATATATATATATATATATATATATATATATATATATATATATATATATATATATGTGTGTGTGTGTGTGTGTGTGTGTGTGTGTGTGTGTGTGTGTGTGTGTGTGTGTGTGTGTGTGTGTGATTACCTAATTGTGATTACCTAATTGTGTTTACGGGAAAGAGCCCAAAGCTCGTATCTTCCCGTCTCCTCATCGGTTCCATTTTATACTTAGTGATACTTATCATACCTGTCCTTAAAGCTATGGATTGAGATAGCATTAACTACCTCCTCGCTTAGCCAATTCCAATTATCAACTACTCTTGCACTGAAAAAGTATTTCCTTACATCCTGCAAACAAGTTTTCTTACGAAGCTTCAAACTATGACCTCTAGTTCTAGAGCCAGCCATATCAAAATATCGATCCCTATCCACTCTATCATAACCATGAAGGAATTTAAAGACTGTCACCATATCCCCCCTCACTCTTCTAGCTTCGAGTGATGGTAAGTCTAATTCCCTCAGCCTCTCATCATAACTGAGATTGCGTATTTCTGGCACCAGTTTCGTGGCATGTCTTTGAACTTTTTCAAGCTTAGCTATGTGCTTTTTCAAGTGCGGATTCCAAAAGGGGGCTGCATATTCGAGTTTTGGCCTCACATAGGTTACATAAATATTTCTGAACATTTCCTTGTCCATGTGCCTGAAATCTACCCTTACATTTGATAAGAATGCATATGCTGCCCTTACTATGCCATTTATATGTATTTCTGGAGACAAATCTGCCAGTATGTTTACTCCTAGATCTCTCTCATTTTCTGTCTCTTGAAGTTGTACTCCAGCCACCGAGTAGTCAAGCTTGGGCCTTCTTGCACTTGTACCCATTCTCATTACCTTACATTTTGAAGTATTGAATTTCATTAGCCACTTTTCTGACCACTCATGCAGATTATTTAGATCCTCCTGAAGTTCTCTACCATTGTTCTCGTTTTTTACCTTCTTCACAATCTTTGCATCATCTGCAAACATATTCATGAATGAATTTACAGACTCTGGTAGGTCATTTACATATACAAGGAACAAAAGTGGCCCTAAAACTGAACCCTGTGGAACTCCACTACTAACTCTTCTCCATTCAGACACTGAGTGTCTTACTCTAACCCTCTGTTCCCTTCCTTCTAAGTAAGTTTTTATCCATTCCAAAACATTTCCACCTATTCTAGCCATTGATTGCAGCTTCCTAATAAGTCTCCCATGTGGAACAGTGTCAAACGCTTTCTGGAAGTCTAGGAATATGCAATCTGCCCAGCCCTCTCTTTGTGTGTGTGTGTGTGTGTGTGTGTGTGTGTGTGTGTGTGTGTGTGTGTGTGTGTGTGTGTGTATGTGTGTGTGTTTCTTCATTCTACTATTCAAGAAGCGAGATGTTCAATTATACGTTGGTCTATGCGAATCGTGAAGTCTTTAAATTTATCAGTGAAACATCTTGAAGACGGTTGGTCAACTTAAGCTTCCATACAGGTTTAACTTGTGACTACGCTCATTCCCGTACGCACAATTAGATCATTACCCACACAAACCTATATATATTACGAAGGTGCCCTAGGATTTTTTTTCCAAGCGATCTCAAGGTCGTCTTTATTTTTCTCGATGCAAAACTTAATGTAGATCACACCCCGAGAAGGTCACTGAAAAGGCTAAAGCTATCGACTGTAACCTGTTTTACGCGATAAGTTGTCTAAAATGGTAAGGTTAAGGTTGCCCCTAGTATGTAAATGAACTCTCTGGGCGGTAATTAAAACATTCACTTTCACTTGTCAACTTAAAGATTCAACCTTTTTCGCCTTTTTTCGTTTTTTTTTTTTTTTTTGTTTTCTTGCTGTTAACTATGGTTTAGAGCTTTATGCATACACACACACACACACACACACACACACACACACACACACACACACACACACACACACACACACACACACACACAAGAATGCAAAGAAGTGTTCATTAGACGATACAGAACACAGGAAGAGATGGGAAAGATAAAAAACTTGTTGCAAGAGGCAAGAAGGTTAAATGATGAAAGAAATGAAGAAGAGAAGAAAAATTTTCGTTACAGAATACTTCCAGACAAAGGGGAGATAAAGAAGATAATGACAGAAGATCAGGGGATGGGGCCTCATTAAGATTGTTATACACAAATGCTGATGGATTAGCTGGTAAGGCAGTAGAATTAAAAGATAGGATTCACAACAGTAAGGCAGATATAGTAGCAATTACAGAGACTAAGTTGAGTGAGGACATAAACAGTGTCACAGTTTTTCCTAAGGGTTTCAGAATACTAAGGGTCGAAAGATCTGAGAGGACTGGTGGAGGGATAGCACTGCTCATAAGTGAGAGGATTCAAGTTGAAGAAATAAACTTGGCTATAGAAAGTGAGTTCAGGGAATTTCTTGTTGCTCGCATAAATACTGGGTCAGAGAGCATTATAATAACTGTTTTATACAACCCACCAAGGAACCAAAATAGGCTTGAAATTTATGAGGAAAGTCATATAGGTACGATTGAAGTCATAAACTCAGTTGTTAACATGGCGCGGGAGAAAAAATGTAGGATTTTGATTATGGGAGACTTTAATCATAAAGAGATAGATTGGATAAATCTTGACCCACACAGTGGTGAGGACTCATTTGGGGCAAGATTCCTAGATTGCGTACAAGGGAATTTCCTACACCAACATGTAATGGAACCAACAAGAGCCAGGGGTGGGGATGAGCCATCACTACTTGATCTGGTGTTCACAGATAATGTGTTGGATATTGAAAATATTGAGTATGAACCACCAATTGGAAAGAGTGACCACTGTGTGTTGTTGATGGAGTATATCATTGAAGACATCCTTCCTGAGAGTAGAGGCACTGAGGACATGAGGAGGAACTATCCGAAAGGAGATTACATCAAAATGAATGAGCTTTTTGCAGTTATTGACTGGAGAACCTTATTTTACAACAAATCTGTACAAGAAATGTATGACATCTTTTGTGAGAAATATGGGAAGATAGTAGATTGCTGCATACCTGTCACCAAAGTAGGTGTAATTCATGCCAGAGAGAAATGGTTCGATAATGGGTGTAAAAGAGCTAAGGAGTGGAGAGACAAATGCTGGAAAAGGTATAGGAGGAGAAAAAACATAAATGCCTGGCAAACCTACAAAAGAGCAAGAAATGACTACCTAAGTAAAAGGAGAGAGGCAGAGAGAGATTATGAGAGGGACATCACCAGGAAGGCTAAAGAAAATCCCAAGCTTTTCCACAGCTTTATCAGAGGAAAACTGAAGGTAAAAGAACAGGTTTTAAGGCTAAAGAGAGCGGATGGAAGCATCACTGAGACGGATGAAGAGATCTGCAAAGAATTGAACAAGGAGTTTCAGTCAGTATTTACAGTAGAAAATACCCCACCCCCTCAGATTGCAGTGATAGAAGCTCAAGGGCCGGTATTAGAGAACATCAACCTTACAGCCACAGAGGTATGCAAAGCGCTGATGGATTTAGATGTTCATAAAGCTACAGGTCCTGATGATATATCCCCTCATGTGCTTAAAAAATGCGCAAACACAATATCAGTGGCACTAAGTATCATATTTAAGGAGTCACTGGAGTCGGGGGAGATTCCAAGATGCTGGAAACAAGCAAATGTGATACCTATCTTCAAAAAGGGAAGGAGGGATACGGCTCTGAACTATAGACCAGTTTCCTTGACCAGCATAGTTTGCAAAGTTATGGAGAAACTACTAAGGAAACATATCTCTCTTCACTTGGAATCCTTCAACTTTTTGTCAGTGAGGCAACATGGCTTCAGAGAAGGAAGATCAACAGTAACAAACTTATTAGAATTTTATGATGAGGTAAGCCAAATCTTACAGGAAAGAGAGGGCTGGGCAGATTGCATATTCCTAGACTTCCAGAAAGCGTTTGACACTGTTCCACATGGGAGACTTATTAGGAAGCTGCAATCAATGGCTAGAATAGGTGGAAATGTCTTGGAATGGATAAAAACTTACTTAGAAGGAAGGGAACAGAGGGTTAGAGTAAGACACTCAGTGTCTGAATGGAGAAGAGTTAGTAGTGGAGTTCCACAGGGTTCAGTTTTAGGGCCACTTTTGTTCCTTGTATATGTAAATGACCTACCAGAGTCTGTAAATTCATTCATGAATATGTTTGCAGATGATGCAAAGATTGTGAAGAAAGTAAAAAACGAGAACAATGGTAGAGAACTTCAGGAGGATCTAAATAATCTGCATGAGTGGTCAGAAAAGTGGCTAATGAAATTCAATACCTCAAAATGTAAGGTAATGAGAATGGGTACAAGTGCAAGAAGGCCCAAGCTTGACTACTCGGTGGCTGGAGTACAACTTCAAGAGACAGAAAATGAGAGAGATCTAGGAGTAAACATACTGGCAGATTTGTCTCCAGAAATACATATAAATGGCGTAGTAAGGGCAGCATATGCATTCTTATCAAATGTAAGGGTAGCCTTCAGGCACATGGACAAGGAAATGTTCAGAAATATTTATGTAACCTATGTGAGGCCAAAACTCGAATATGCAGCCCCCTTTTGGAATCCGCACTTGAAAAAGCACATAGCTAAGCTTGAAAAAGTTCAAAGACATGCCACGAAACTGGTGCCAGAAATACGCAATCTCGGTTATGATGAGAGGCTGAGGGAATTAGACTTGCCATCACTCGAAGCTAGAAGAGTAAGGGGGGATATGGTGACAGTCTTTAAATTCCTTCATGGTTATGATAGAGTGGATAGGGATCGATATTTCGATATGGCTGGATCTAGAACTAGAGGTCATAGTTTGAAGCTTCGTAAGAAAACTTGTTTGCAGGATGTAAGGAAATACTTTTTCAGTGTAAGAGTAGTTGATAATTGGAATTCGCTAAGCGAGGAGGTAGTTAATGCTATCTCAATCCATAGTTTTAAGGACAGGTATGATAAGTATCACTAAGTCTAAAAATGGAACCGATCAGGAGACGGGAAGATACGAGCTTTGGGCTCTTTCCCGTAAACACAATTAGGTAATCACACACACACACACACACACACACACAGGGACCAATATATTCATTCTCCGTCCTTACAAAAGGTGAGGCTAGGCAAAGCAAAATATTGACCCTTCGTTAGAGGAAAAGCCTTTTATGACAAGCAGGAACACAAGGAGGAGGTAGTCTTGTCCCCCGCTACACCAGGAAAAAAAGATTTCAGACCAAAAAAGAATGTACTCTGGAACGTTTTTCCTTTTTCTGTCTTTCCTAATTCTTATTACCTGTCTTCATTAAAAAAAAGAAAAAACATAACACGTGTCCTCTTCTTACTGTGTATCATTACCTCATTTCTGCCTAGACCTAATCCTTTTACTTTTCTTTCATCTCAATGTTTTCTTCGTGCCCGGGCCTTTATTAATGAGGGCCATTTTCTTGCCTGTCCCGGTGTTACACTCGTAAAAAAATTCTATTTTCATTTACCTTCATTTCATTGCAAGAAGCAAGAAAAGTAAATTGATAATTAAAAAATATATTCTTACTTTCATTTGTATCATTATTATAAACAGGTTTCTTTTTCGAGCAATGCTTATGTTAGGAGTTCCCTTTTTGGTTGGGACATGGTTGGGACGTGGTGAAAAGTTGACTTAAAGATATTGTCCTTTAAAAATATTTCAGTATTTCACTTCGGTCTTATATTTTCCCAATTGACGAATATTTTTTTCTATTCTTTTTTTGTATATATATTTCTTTATTTAATGATGAAACGTGAAAAAAATAGGAACTTTGTAGGAACAGAAATTTTCCAGTTTTGATCATTCTTATGTTACAGAGAAAGTGAGAAATAGTTTTGAAGAAATATATGATTCACGTTTAAATAAACAGAAATTTTAGTAATTTTTCATCAGCTGTCACTTTCTTTATATTCTAAAATCGTTTGGCAATAACAAGTGGTTTACAAAAGATGGCAAAAACAAAATACTTTATTGGCCATTATTTTACAAAACAGTCGATAGGAAAAAACTTTGCTTCTTTAAGACTAATAAATAAAAATTGCCTTGCTCCATACCAGTAAGTGAGGATGATTATGTAATCTATAGAAATTCTGTATGAATGTGAACTTAAAGTAGGTAATATTGTATTCAAAGTATCTTATGAAGCAGATTCAAAAGACACCTTAGTCGGTTTCAGGCAAATGTACAGATGAATCAGAAGTAATTGCGTCCTCTGATCGCTTTTAAAGACTGGAGTCTTCATCAGTTGATTCTTTTCTATTAAACAATGAATTATTGGTAGGAATAACAATTACGAAAGGCGAGCCACTAGGAAAATTACTGCCCTGATTATTTGTAGCGCTTGCAGGCAAAGTAGCAACCTCAGTACCTGCTGCTGGAGAAGCTATATCTGGGGAGTGGACAGAAACTGGTTCAAGACCATTGCCAAGGGATGGAGCTGAAGCTGGATCAGGTCTAGGGGACGAACCAGGAGCTGGAGCAGGTGCAACAAATGGGACAGAATCTGCAACAGGTGCATGAGATGGGATAGGAGCGGGAGTAGGTGCGAGAGTAGGAACAGGAGTTGAAGCAGATGCGGAGCTGATAGGACTTATACCTGAGGATATAAACTGCTGGACTCCAGGATGTTGAATTCTGGGAGCCTGGTTGATAGCTACAGGTGAAAACCCTGGTGTTACCTGGAAGGGAACCTGCTGTGGAAGAAATCTTTGCTGGGGTGCAATAAAATGCAAAGGTGCTGGAATATTTGCAAAAGTGTTGATTGGATTGCGAATAACAGCAAATTGAGGAGTAATCTGAGGTACTTGAGGAATAAGACCAATCCTATTCACTGAAGTAGGTACATTAATAAAAGTGGGTGCAGGTGAGGGAACGGGAAGTGCTGCAGTAAGGAGTAATGGTACGGCACCTGATGCTCCCACAGGGGCTGATGCAAGAACTGGAGCAGGGGCTGGTGTGGGCACTGGGGCAGAGATTGGTAAAGGAGCAGGTGCTGGAGATTGTGTGGGCCTTGGAACAGGTGCAAGGGTTTCAGTAAGTGTACGTTCAGAGGCTAGTGGAAAGGTTGGTGATGATTCTGAGACAGGGACTGTTAAAGGTGCAGGAGTAGAGGGTGATGCAGGTGCCGGAGTAGAAGGTTGTGTTGCAGCCTCTACAAGTGGAAGTGTTTGAGTAGAGGATGGTGCAGATGGTGGAGTAGAAAGTTGTACTGGAGGCTCTACAGGTACAAGTGCTGGAGTAGACGGTGGTGCAGGTGCTGGAGTAGACGGTTGTGGTGGATCCTCTACACGTGAAAGTGCTGCAGCAGAGGTTGTTGCAATAGTCTCTAGACGTGAAGGTGTTGGAGTAGAGGGTTGTGCAGGTGCTGGAGTAGAAGGTTGTACTGGAGACTCTACAGGTGCAAGTGCTGAAGTAGATGGTGGTACAGATGCTGGAGTAGACGGTTTTGCTGGATCCTCTACAGGTGAAAGTGCTTCAGCATTGGTTTGTGCAAGAGTCTCTAGAAGTTCAGGTGTTGGAGTAGAGGATGATGCATCAGCTTCCACCAGTATAAGCATTTGAGTAGATGGTGGTGCTGTATCATCTACACTTGCTGGTGCTGGAGAAGGAGATCCTGCATTAGATTCTAAAGTTTCAGGTGCTGCAGTGGATGGTGGTGCTGAAGTTTCTGTAGGTACAGATGCTGGAGTAGAAGATGGTGCTGGACCTGGAGTCTGCGAAGGTTCTGAAGCAGGAGAAGATGCAAGTACTGGTGATGCATCAGAAACTGGAGCCGATGTAGGGACTGGAGTAGAAGGTGGTATAGGAAAAGGTGTTGAGGTTAGGGTAGGGGGTGTAGTTGGTGCCAGAGTGGACGTTGGTAATTGAACTGGAGCTTCCTTTGGTGATGAAGATGAAATAGAGGCATGTACAAGGGCAAGTGCATTGGGAAGCACTGGTTCTACATTAAGAGCTCTGGAAGTAGCAACCACAGTACCTGCTGGTGGAGAAGCTATATCTGGGGAATGGGCAAAAACTGGTTCAAGATCATTGGCAAGAGCTGGAGCTGGAGCAGGTGCAAGGGATGGGACAGGATCTGGATCAGGTACAGGGGATGAGACAGGAGCTGGGGTAGATGTTGGAGATGGAAGAGGAGCTGGAGCTGGTTCAAGGGATGTGACAGGAGCTGGAGCAGATCCAGGGGATGGAACAGGTTCTGGATCAGGTGCTGGGGATGAGACAGGTGCTGGGGTAGGTGCAGGAGATGAAACAGGAGCTGGAGCTGGTTCAAGGGATGTGACAGGAGCTGAAGCAGATACAGGGGATGACACAGGAGCTAGGGTAGTTGCAGAAGATGGAACTGGAGATGTAGCTGGTTCAAGGGATGAAACAGGAGCTGGAGCAGGTACAGGAGATAAAAGAGAATCTGGAGCAGGTACAGGAGATAAAAGAGAATCTGCAGCAGGTGCTGGATTGGATGATGGAGCTGGAAGAGAAGCTCGAAGAGCTGATGGGATTGGGGCTGGAGCTGGTGCTAGAGCAGAAACGAGATCAGGAATTGGAGCAGGAGCTGTAGCTGGTACGGAAGAAGAGAGTTGTGCAGGAGTAGGTGGAGGGCTAGGTGCTGGAGTAGGGAGGGGTGCTGGTACAGGTGCTGGTGCAGGTGCTGCTGCAGCGCCTTGCCTAGAAATTGTTGCAGGGACTTGTGTGGGAACAGGTGTAAGGATGAAGGGTCTAGCTAATCTGATAACATGAGCTGGTATAGCTGTACGGAGAATAGATTTTGCAACAGTGTGTTCCCGAACAGTCTTTTGAGCCGGTGCTGTAGACAATTTCACAACTGGGTGTGAAACTTGAGGAGAAGAAGCGACTTTAAATCCTCCAGAGGGTGTTCCATAATTGTTACTTAGTTGTGGTTGTGATTGCAAAGGAGATGACTGTGTGTTTGCAGATGATTTGACTGATTGCCCACTCAAGAAAGGTTTTGCTGGTGCCCGAATGCTATATTGAGGCAAAGCACATGTAAAGCCCACAAGGACAAATAGCACTGTCTGGAAGTAAGCAAAAACAAAACGTTTTATATATACATATATATATATATATATATATATATATATATATATATATATATATATATATATATATATATATATATATATATATATATCTACTTATCACAATTGAATATATTAATCCTTAAAACTAAGGATTAATATATTCAATTGTGATAAGTAGATATATATATATATATATATATATATATATATATATATATATATATATATATATATATATATATATATATATATATATATATATATATATATCTACTTATCACAATTGAATATATTAATCCTTAGTTTTAAATTATGTAATTATCGTGCACGAACAAAAACCTATTTGCTGATCATATTAACAGAAATATCTTATTTTTTCAGAAGTTTACTAAAGCATGTATATTTCTTGTTAAAATCCACATCTTCGGCCATTTGATTTGGAAGAGTGAGAAATCGCTGATTTACTCAATATAATCTTCAAAAGTAGTACCTTAACTTGAAGAATGATAAAAACAAAAATATAAGGGAGCAATAACTTGTCATGAAAATGTGGTATACTGTGAAATTATAAAAAGTAAACTAGAATTTACACTAAACTTCTTAAGTACTGACTAAAATTCTCCAGGAAGTAGTAAATAGTCTCTTTATCTTTCTCTATGGGTGTAGTATATATAATATTTATAATATTTTTCACGTGCATTATTATGAAAGAACATTCTCCATCTCTATATAATAAAAGCCTTTAGAAATTCTGTTACATTTTGCTGAAATGCGAATGTTACTTTTCCATTTAGCATCCTTTGGTCTGCTTCCTCTCCTTTCAAACACTTCATAATCATGCATTTATTTAATATTTCTTTCACTATATAATGATAAGTAATTATTAACTGCGAAAAGAAAGTAACTTCAAAACTTCCAAAATTAAATAAATTTTCTAATTTTCTGCCAGCTTGCACTTATTTAAATTCTTTTACGAAAATGACTAAGTCACCCAAAATGTTGTCCAACCCCATAAGTCTAACATCCTTTGCACTGCAGAATGAAGAAGCACTATTTTCTTCCATGAGATATATACAAGTTCTTTTTCAGTAGCACATAAAAAAAAGCATTCTTCTGAATAATATAGCCAAATTCATCAAATTTACTCAAGAAGTATCCACCAATTTCATGTTGCCCAGTTGTAGGTGGTTCGTCGTTTACTGTCATTTAAAATGGGTTTGCAGTCCCTATATATATAACTTTCATATGCACAAATAAAACTCAATACAAAAAATCTAGCAAACTGTCAAGGCCATGAAACAAGAGGTCGGTTTCGTCTGGCAAAAAAGGTCGTCTAGATTAGCTACCCTTGCCACGAAATTCCAAAAAGATCACCATCCCCTTACCTGCATTTGCCACGTAAGGTCATGTGTTACCGAAAAGGGACCATATAATGCTTCTAAAACAAAAACAAAAAAGTGTAATTCAGCTTGACTTTTGTAGATAGTTCCCCTCTAGCACAAGGAAAACATAAAATCGTGAGGTAACTTTCTGAAAGCCGAAAAAAAACAAAAGTTCGTGAGCTGTACTTCTGAAACAATGTTTCTGTAACAACGTTTTATGTCATTTCTTTGGTGCTGTCTCCCAAAGCTTCCATATATTTCAATAAGCCTTTAATATTTGCAGTGTAATATTTAGGATTCTATAGTACTTAATAGGCTAAATGAACACTCTACAAAGTTTGCCCTAAGTTGACGACAGGTCATAAAACTCGTCGAGGGGCGCCTGAAAGGAGGTCTCATAAAAAAGAAGGAAAAAAAAGGTCAGCTCGTAGAAAATGGAAATAAATAAATAAATAAATAAATAAAATGGTTAACAGTTACCATAGACAGTGAAGAGAGATATGTGAAAGTGGTTTTATCAGCGATGTAGTTGTAGTGACTTAGAAAAAATAATGTTTCTGTCTCATTTCAACATAAATAATGGACGTGTCAACATCCCGCTTACGATAGGTAGATTTAAGTCTTGTGTAATAATAATAATAATAATAATAATAATAATAATAATGATAATAATAATAATAATAATAATAATAATAATAATAATGATAATAATAATAATAATAATAATAATAATAATAATAATAATAATAATAATAATAATAATGATGATTATGATGATGATGATGATGATGATGATACTACTACTACTACTACTACTACTAATAATAATAATAATAATGATATCAAACAATAAATCTAGAGAGAGAAAGCCTCTCGAAAGCAGCACAATTTTACTATTATTATTAATTTTGCCTTGACTCAGCCTCTCCCCTTATAAGGGGAAAAATGACTCATATATATAGATATCATTATTTTTATAATAATAATAATAATAATAATAATAATAATAATAATAATAATAATAATAATAATAATAATAATAATAATAATAATAATAATAATAATTATTATTATTATTATTATTATTATTATTATTATTATTATTACTGCTCAAAGCAAAACAGCCCCATTCAAAAGCAAAGAATTAGTGCTCTAGACAATCGGTTGACGATCATCGTTGAACGATAATCGCACCGAGCTAAACGGACATTATGCAAATTACTAGCATCCCACTTCGATAAGTAATCTTATATCCTCTCTCTCAGGAGAAAGGATCTTTGGGATTAGAAATTATTTCGGATGTCACTCATGATACCAAAAAACAATTCGAGCTCAAATATAGTAACTTGGAAGTGTGCCTTAGCTAACATTGGAGATATTAGATAGATAGAATGATAGATAGATTGATATATATATATATATATATATATATATATATATATATATATATATATATATATATATATATATATATATATAGAGAGAGAGAGAGAGAGAGAGAGAGAGAGAGAGAGAGAGGAACCATCTGAGTAAAATTTACACAAATACAGAGAAGGTAGTGCAAACGTAATTGTGCACACATGCTCACATGGGAGCGGCCATTGTAAGAAATTTTATTTTAACTCTACTCTAGACCTCTTGATAAATTAACTATGGCAGTAACAGTCGTGTAAATCAGAGAGAGAGAGAGAGAGAGAGAGAGAGAGAGAGAGAGAGAGAGAGAGAGAGAGAGAGAGAGAGAGAGAGCAATTGCCAGTATGGAGGCAGTTAAGATTTAACGTGGGAGATGGGACTATGCAAGAAGGTTAGCAGGAGGGTCTGTCCCTCCCTTTCCATCTTTTTCTTTACTTCATTTTCATGCTTTCCCCATCAAATCCTTCCCATGGGAAGGATTTGATGGCACCCTGAATAGGGCTAAGAGAATTCGCTTATTGTCGTCACTTATTTCCCATCTATCCAATCCAATCCTATTCGTTATCCACGAAAAGGGACTACAGAAGTAGTAGTAACAAAGATTCTGGACCTCATTTTTGAAGCAGTGATCTCATGTTATTGAGGAAATGAACTAATTATTGATGTTGTACTGCTTTAGATGTTTAGGGAATATGCCCTTAGGGTCTTTATATATATAAATTTACAATATAGATGTCTGCACACCTTTATTTTTTAAAGAATATTGTGTTATTTACTTGAATTTATATTGAAGAATTTTCATATTTATATGAGTTTAAAGTCTCGAATAATCAATAAAGGTAGAAGTTGCATATCCAATATATCAGCAATTAAACTGGTGTAATAAATTGACGTCTGATAAAGTGCTGATAGAAGTATTTATAACTGCTAACCCTTTTAGCAACAGTAATAGTAGCTTTGAGAAGTAAGATGGCAGTTAATGATTTTTTTCTTCTGTTTTTACAACCCGTACTGATTGCTAAAGAGGTTATTAAAGAAATGTTTATAAGTTTTATTTTTCGTGTTAAGTAACAGAAGTCATTCATTGATTATAAAGTTTAATTTTCGTACAGAACTTTAATTGTTGTTGTTTTTTTATTTTGCTTTAAGTTTACTCTTATATATATATATATATATATATATATATATATATATATATATATATATATATATATATATATATATATATATATATATATATATATATATATATATATTATTATTTTTTTAACACTAAATAATATACTAAAATAATTATTGAAGCGTTCTTTACATACACATTTCGAATATTAAGTCTGTCTGCATAATATCTATTTTAATTTTTTATTTTATCTGGTTTTGGAAGAAACTAATTATATATTTTTTTTAATATTTATATCCTTTTTATATATAACTTGTATTAATTTAAAAACTTGAGAAGTCCATTTCTTACTTAACTCATTACTAAATGAGTTGTGTAAATATTGCTAGTGTAGATCTCTAAAAGAACTTTAATTCATTAACAGTACTAACTTTACATGTGTTTATTCTAATTATTAATTTTCTTATATTGTCTTATTAAATTCGTTTTGGAATGTTTAGGTATTTTCTGTATTGGTATTACTTTTGCCATTGTGTTAGTTGTCTTTCTTCTCTGTTACCCAAAAAAGAGAACTTTTAACTCTCGTAGACAGTGTAGCATTTAACTAATATGACTCACTAAGACATGATTCAGACCTGTCTATATCTCTGTCAACTGCTCTTCTGGTAATACTGCATCAAATCCACAATAAGCTAGTTTCCAATGTATAACAGAAATGTGTATCTTTTTAATGAAGAGTACAGCTGATTTGTTCTGCTTGTGTACAAGCTTATGCGAACATAATTACTTGTTTGCAAGCACGGTAGCAGGTATATATGTATTAGGAAGGAGTGCATGCCTCTTTTTGATTGATCAGGACTGCTCGAGTGAAAATATAATTTTTTTTAGAGAGTAGGTTCAAGTGTATCCCTAGAGGGCCCAACGATACCTTGAGATGTGATATTTGAGTCGCATCTAGAGTAGGTTAGAAATGGAGGTGGAGAACTAAAATATACTACTACTACTACTACTACTACTACTACTACTATTACTACTACTACTACTACTACTACTACTACTACTACTAATAATAATAATAATAATAATAATAATAATAATAATAATAATGATAATAATAATAATAATAATAATAATAATAATAATAATAAATCTCTAGCCACAAGTGATTCTGGCGAAGAGAGGTTGTACTAACCATATTAGGAATCTAACTCAGGACTGCCAGTTCAACATCTCAACTCAATTTCCACAAAACTATCGCTTAAGTCCCATAACTTTCATGAGTAATCATTCAAAATATTCCTATTCCTATTCCTAAGCATATTTTATGTATTATTTTCTCTAATTTTTCAGATGCCACATGCAAAAAATAATATGACCTATATTACCTTAATTAATCCAGATTATATTCGTTAATCTAACTTTCCTTCTATTTAGTGGTCTATATCCCGTCTAGCTTTTATCAGAGAATCCAGTTTTTCACTGTTCCTTTCACCTGGTATTTGGTCCTAAAGTTAGAATTGAGAGATGAATGGAATCTGCCCTTAACCTTGACCTAGATCACTATTTTTCAAAGATGATTAATACAGGTTAAGTTACTCAGAAAGAGAAGCAAAATAATGAATGAGAAACAGTTAGATCGATGAGAAGCTCATGCAATACTATTAATTTAGACTCCTTCTCTCCGTCATTTACTCCATCTAGTTGATTATTTATAGTGATTTTAAATAAAATTCCCCTCCTAAAGTGATAAAATTTTACTCAGAAAGTTCTAAAATTATCGTCTCTTTTACCAAACAGAATGGAGAAGGTTGCCACAACTTTATGTCAAGTTGACATTGGAACTAATACCATCCATTTTTTTTTTTGAGGGGGGGCTCTTACCTGTCACGATTGAGCTGGGATTAATAATATATTTTGTATTAAAAAATCAGGTTTCACCATTGGTTTCTGCCATCTCTTTAGTCGGAGATTTCGATCAACAGAACGGGATTTTAATCCTTCCATTAGTTACTTTTTTTTTTTTTGTGGATTTCAGGCGTTCTACATTAAAGAGTAGTCATTTACCCTCACTTGCCCCTAAACATAACGTCCTATCTTTTCCAGTCCAAGGCCCGAATTCTTAAACAGTGTAAACCTAAGATACTATTAGTTAGCTAGACGCACAAATGGATTTCATAAACGCATCTGAAGCGGTTCTGTGTATTGCTACCGCGTTAGATGCGTTTATGAAATCCATTTGTGTGTGTCTAGCTACATAACAATATGGTATCCTAGGTTTACACTGTTTAAGAAATCGGGCACAAGACTAAAATAAATTCAGACAACCACCATTGCAAAATATATCCAAATTTAAGTCACAGAATATATTCGATATGTTTTAATGCAAGGGGAGCACTCAAAACCGAAATAGAAAAACTGAAATACTCTCAAATAATTTAAAATATGGCGTTAAACCCTTCATTGTAATAGAACAATTGTCCCGGCTACCCTCAAGTGTGGATATCGATAAAAAAGAAGTAGAAGAATAGTCCAAGTGCTACACGTGCGATCCTGAAGACTTCTTAATATTTACTGTTGATATACGAAAATATCTAGAATAGATAAATATATTTACGCTCATTTATAATTGTGTTAGTTAATTACTAACTTAAAAGGGAGTTTCCAATTATTTCTCAAGAAATTCTGTTTGACCCTAAAATCTTGTATCTTAGTTCTGAATTCAGGGCGAGTTCAGCATTTCAATGTATGGAATTAGTGTCATATATGAGTTCTACATTTCAAAGTGCCCAATATAAATAGCCATTTAGAAATACGCGGTAAAGTTAATGTGGGTTTTTGTCAAGTTCCTACAACTTAATCAACTACAGAGGAATTAATAATGGATTTATCAGCTTTCACTTCAAAGAATTGGGAAAATGCTTATTTTGATTCCGTTTTACCTGAAATATGCAAATCTGAACCCTGTGTACTTGGTGTAGATGAAGCAGGAAGAGGGCCTGTCTTAGGTAATCCATACTGTTTATGTTTTAGGGGGGCTAATAATACAACTTAAAAGTATTTGGTTGTAGATGGAGTTATGGTTATATGTTTTCATACCGGTATTTTTGTACTATTCCACCCGTCGCCTCCCCGACTAATATGCTGTTTGAATAGGTCTTGATTTTTGTAAGATTTTTATTTTTTTTTTTGTCTACCTACAAATATTTTCCACGGAGTGCTTTTGGAGACATTATTTTTTATTTTTTTTAAATTAAATCTTGAAATCTATGAGCAATTTCTTCCTTCTGCTGTCTTCCAATAGCAATGTGTGTCCGTAACGGCTTCATTTTGTGAAGTTTTTTTTTTCAGAATAATCAGTGTGTTTCTGATTTATACGAGAATAATGATAAAAGTGTTGACTATCTTCTTTCTTACGGTATTTTACCAACATAGTATATCTTTCATTTCTATAAAGGAGTTCATATTATTTCGATGGTAGTTCTTTAATTTAGGTGAAATAATGTTATGTTTATGATATTTTATGTTTCGAGCAAATCAGACCTTTAAATTGTCATTAATTACTTGTATATCGCAAGCTCTGCGAGGTTTAAGGCTTATACCCTTATTTTATGTACTTGTGTATTTTCATTTTTGCAGGTCCTATGGTCTATGGAATTTGCTACTGTCCAATATCTAAACACGAGGACCTGAAGAGCGCAGGTGTTGCGGACTCCAAAACTCTAACAGAGGAGCAGAGAGAAAAGTTGTTTACCAAAATCCATGAAAATAGTGATTACATTGGGTGGTCATTAGAAGTAATATCCCCTGTGTACATTTCTGCGTGTATGTACAAAAGGTAATTATTTGGGGAAGTTCTGAGAAATTTTACAATAATATAAGATTCAAATTGACATCTCATTAAGTACCAAACTTCCCTTTAGTGTATAAGAATGTAAATGTGTTAAAAAAATATTGATAATTTCATAATGGTGCAGTGGTTGCGGCTGAGGCTGGTAATATACTGACTCCAGGTTTGATCTTGGCCCAGGAATGGATAAGCTTTCTCTGTCTCATGTCGTTACCAGTTAAATCAGGCAATTAATTTTGGCAGTCAGTGATTTTATATAGATCTATCATATTATTAAGCTATTGCCTGGAGATCATTGGGTCCAAGTGATTGGAAAGGGAGCTTGGACCCTAGCTATGTGAGAGGTATATAGTTGGGCTTTTTGCTATCACTGTCCCTTGCTTCTGCATTCCATTTGAGACTTTTTATCTTTATTAAAGAGTGATGCTAATAGCAAAATAATTAATGTTTTGGATATTTAATTAAGGATGCAAAAACTGTGTATTTTTTATCATCTCTTGGTGATTGCTTAGCAAACTGATGATTAGGAAGTGCTTTCTGTAATTAAAGATAAACAGTACAGTATCTGCTTTTGATGATGAAACAATTTAATTTGTAATTATTTTCACAATACTTAAGTATCGTTATGAGTTAAGTAAGCCTAACCACCCTCAATCATGATGTACTTAACACTTTTTTGTGTGTGCCCTTATGGCTATGTCATTTACAGTAAATGATACTGTAGACTGTAATTGTGTATGTTAGATTTTTTTTCCCACGTGTTCTAGTAGGACCCATCTATTCCTAACTTTGTCTTTCCTCCATATTTAGACCATCACAAAGTATTTTCTTTCACTTTTATATCAATGTCGTGGCAATCTCACTTTTGCTTCTCGGTCTCATGCAGTTTCATTACTTTCTTGGTAATTTAATCTCAAGACACAAGTTCCTTATAGGTATCATACTTTTAAAAACTTTAACTTCAGTTATTTCTAATATGTTCTGCATTTATGGTTTTGCACACCATAATAATATATATTTTACTTTATGCATGAAATTATGCATTGTTTTTTATAAACAGATTTACTTTGAAGTACGTAAACGCTATCTTTTATTAATTTTTTCTATCTTAATACATCATTGAGTAATTTCAGACTTCCTTCTTTGAGTGCCTGTCTCCTTGTATATACCTGCTTCTACTTAAGCTTTATATAGCTGGAAACACAATATATAAAATAATCCTTTGTATAATCTCCTTCAAATTCAACAATATATGTTCATACAACTGTAATGGAATTAATATACTGAGTGGGACAATTGGGCAAGGATATTTTGGCATGTGTATTTTGGCCCCATGAATTTTGTGAAATAGTTAAGTTTGGTGTGGTGTTCAAAATATAAAAATCGTTTTGGCGCCAGAGCGTCTGTTGTTAAAATGACTTTAGCTCCAGAGCGGCTGCCTTGAAACGAATCAAACCCATTAATGCAACCCTTCAGATTACAGGTTTTTCTTCAACCCTTCAGATTACAATTTTTTCTTCTTTTCATTTACATTCCAGGCCTAAGGTGTCTTTAAATGAAATATCGCATAATTCAGCCATTTCTCTCATCAAGAGAGCCATTGCAGCAGGTATCCAGGTGTCGGAAGTCTATTTAGATACTGTTGGCCCACCTGAAAAATATGAGGTAAGTTCTGTTTCTATTCTTGTTTCCTCTTCATATTTCATTTTTAGTTCTCAGTATAAATTAAATATAACTGTACACTTGCAGAAGAGGTATGTACTGTTTGATTTTAATTGTGTATATAGTCTGTGCAGCTGCATGTGTCTTTAAAACAAAACAGTTGTTGCATCAATTATTCATTAGCACTTGATCAAGCTTACCATGGGGCGTTAGGAAGGACATCCAGCTTTAATTGCCCAGTCACACACTGTGCCCATCCCATAATGAGGATTAATAGTGAAATGTAATATGTAAACACACTTAATGAAACTATAGTGGAACTGACTTGAGCTGTCGATTGGGCAGGATATTTAACTTTCAATATATGTTTGCTTTTTTGTGTCCCTCACATGAAATATATTTTGATATTTGAGAGGAGAGTCAATATTTCTATTAATGAGGGTACAATGTAATGCATATTAAATCACAGAACAGCCAAGATTCTTTTTTTCTGATGTATAATTTGCGTTGACCGCTTACATTATGTAATGTCATGTAGTAAGTCATGCAGTTATGTAGAAATATGTACTGTTGATATATAATATATTGCATGTTAAAGTACTTTTTACTCTCTTTTGTAATAGTATATTGAAGATATTATAAGGTAATTTAAGCATTATTTTTTCAGGCCAAACTGCAAGATATATTTCCCACCCTGAAAGTAACAGTTGCCAAGAAAGCTGATGCCTTATACCCATGTGTATCAGGGGCTAGTATTTGTGCAAAGGTATGGTCAATGTTACAGTTTTCTTCGGTGCGTACTTTCAATGTACTTACCCTCATATAGTATAGTATTCATAACTATGTTCAAGTGTCACATTTTTACCGAGTTATATACTTGCTTTCATGTAGATCTAATGTTAATGGAAAGCATATACAGTACAGGTAATGAAAAGCTTTTTGTAGCATACATCACCGTTTGGTAAAACGAGAGAAGAAAAAACCTCCGTAGATTAAGTTACAATCATTAGTAAATCTGTTTAATGCGTATTAAACTGAAAGAAGGAAAGTGAAGGAATGTACAGCAAATGTATATGACAGTATAAGAAGTTAACAGTTTTGAGTGTCCAGTATTCAACATAGATTCTTCTTTGTGATGATGAGCGACTAGTTCGAATGTATTTAGTGAGTTTAGCATTATTGGCTGTTGTTACGTTATGTATATGATATGAATGGCATTTGTACTGCATATCAGACAAATTAAACAGGATAATGACATTGAGACGATTACTCTTGCCTGCCCTATGATCACTAGAATTGTACATATGCAACATGAATTAAACCCGCACCTCTGAGAATCATATCTGACAATCAGCAGAGATAGTTGGTGTTAAATTATTTAAATCAATCCTTCATGTCCGTATGATGCTGGTCCATTTCAAATGCCGCAGTTGACACCAACAATCACAAATTTTTTAGTATAAGATGACACTCTGAATAATAGATAAATTCTCCCCAGAATATTTAAGCTTATAATCATTGAAACAAGAAACTTAAAGTAAAAGTATTTAGTGATAACTGTCCTGCAATATTAATTAACCCCTGCAAGAGGATTGATGCAGATATTTTCTTAGAAACATTACCATCTGATATGAAAGTCACTCCTCCAATTAAAAGCTATCAGTGGTTAATAGAAATTGAAATGATTATTACAAATAGTTTTCAGATATCTGTGAAATTCATATAATTTATATTAATGGGTCTCACATTTGTAGCACTTGAGGGTCTGGGTGCAGCATGATAGTTTTAAGAAATTTTTTAATGACAACATATCCTTTACGAAGCAGTGAGGACACCAAAGTGGTTGTTAATCATGGATTGTAATACTTTTGGACTTAAAACTTGCCATTGAATATGTCATCAGTGCTAGATATATTGTAATCATATTTTGCGGAGGTCCTTGAAAACTTTTTCAACAATCACTTGTGTGTATGTTTCCAATTTGGGAAGCTGACATTACCTCTCTGAAATTTAACTTTAAAGTTATTTTCTTTACTGGTACCTTCTCTTGTATGGATTACAGGAAAATCTGACAAGCTTGCAAAATTCCTTGCTGAAAACTCAATATCTGAATCTTTGACCACATTGCCTCATTTTGCAACAGTGGTACACTGTATAGTGAACTTCAGAAAAGCAAAAACATGCAACATGCAAGTCAGTACTTGTTCAGTCCAAAATTAAATTTTTTTTAGGATTCTTAATCACAATCGCAGGCTTTATAATTACAGGCATTTGTGATAGATTTGTTGCCCATTTAAGAACATGCTGCAAACACTCTTGACCTATTTTTTACTTCTAACCCTTCAAACTACTCTTATTCTGTGCTTTCCCCTCTTGGTAAATCTGACCAGTCTATGATCTCAGTCTCTTCCATTTTCGCTCCCCCTCCTCCAATCCCTCCTACTCAGCGCTGCCTTTGGCACTTTGAGCATACCCAACATGAAAATTTGTGCAACTTTCTCTGACTTCCCATGGGATGACTACTGCTTTCGGTCCCGCAACCCTGATCAGGTAGCTCTAAAAGTTGCTGAGATCACGACCGTAGGAATGGAGGCGTACATCCCTCTTCTACAATAACTTTCTCTCCCCCTAAACCTTGGTTTGACCGTGCCTGCTCCATGGCTAGCTAGGCTAGGAATCGGGCACACCGATCTTACCAAGCCTCTCCTTCCGATTTAACTTGCTCTGCTTTTATTGTAGCTAGGAATCGCTGTGCTGCTCAGATTCGATGGTTTAAGGCTTTCTTTATAAGAAGGAAAGTTGATGACCTTAACTCTCTCCCACTGACGAATGCTTCTGTCCTTACCCAAAAACTTCTGTAACTCAAGCTTTCCCCCTCTCATTTGTTCTGATGGTTCTATACCTAGCTCTCCCATTGACAAAGCCACTCTTTGGCTCTCATTTTTCTGCCAACTCTTCTGTAAACGATTCCAGCGCACCTGTTCCTCAATCTTTACCCCTCTCTAACCCTATGCCCTCCCTTATCCTGTCTTCACGCAAAGTTCATAAGGTTCTTCGCTCGCTAAAGACGAACAAAGGCATCTGGTCCCGATGGTATCCCTGCAAAGTTCCTTAAGGAGTTTACAGAAGAACTGGCTCCCCTACTTTGCCGTCTTTTTTGCCTCATTCTGTCAACAAGTATCTATCCTTCATCTTGGAAGCATGCTAAAGTTTTGGAAACTTTTGCTCAATGCTCGCTTCTTGAAATGCCTTGAATCTAACTCACTTATCTCCGATCACCGGTACGGCTTCTGCAAGGCAAGATCCACTGGTGATCTGTCCTATCGTACTCATGTATGGTCATCTTCTCTGAGAAACTATGGGGAATCCTTTGTCGTTGCCTTTGATAACTCTAAGGCTTTTAACAGAGTCTGGTACAAGGCTCTGTTGGCCAGACTCCCTGCCTATGGCTTTACTCCTTTCTGTTCTCTGATTTCCAGTTTTCTTACTGAACGTTTTATATCTCTAGTTGTTGATGGCACAACATCAAAATCTTTCTCTGTTACCAGTGGTGTTCCACAAGGTTGTTCTTTCACCTACTCAGTTTCTTCTCTTCATAAATGATCTTCTACAATCCCCATTTTCCTCTCTTCTTTATGCCTTTGCTGATGATTCAACCCTTCACTTTTCTTCTGCCTTTTCTTCACAACCTTCATCTGTTACTCGTAATCAGTTAAATTCAATTCCTCCAAGACACAATTTCTGGCTATCTCTTTATCTTCTTCTCCTCCTGATAACCCTATTGTCTTCGAAACTAACGAAATTTATCCTCTTAACTCTATCAACATATTAGGAATCCTTATAGCCTCTAACTTGTCTTGGAGGAATCACATAATCCAAATTTCTAAATCGTCATCCAAAATATTGAGGGTTTTATTTCGTTTTCATCATTACGTTTTCTCTTTGCAGTTCCATAAAATTTACTAAGGTCTTATCCGTCCCTGCTTAGAATACTGCTCACACATCTGGGGTGCTTCCTCTTATACATATCTTCTTAATAGGGTTGAATCTAAGGCAGTCAGACTCATTAATGATCCTTCTCTTACGTCTAATGTGGATTCTCTCTCTCTTCGCCGAAAGGTATCTTCCCTTTCGCTTTTCTATCATTGCTCTGATGAGTTGGCGAGTTGCATCCCTCCCCCACTGCCGAGGCCACGTAACACTCGCCAAGTGGCCTCATCTCATAGGTACTGTGTGGAGATTTGTAGCTCGCGGATTGGTCTCTGCAGCGACTGCTTCTTCCCATCTACCTCCAGACTCTGGAACTCTTCCTCCTTCTGTCTTTCCTAATTCTTATGACTTTTCATCCTTCATAAAGCAGATCTATCGTCATCTCAGAGCCTAGTCCTCCATATCTCTGGGTCCTCTGTACTTTGACTGTTTTTTTTCTGTCTGTTGTTTTCCTTTGTGTGACATTACCTCATCTGTGCCTTGTCCTTAACTTTTTCTTTTCCTTCGTCTTAGTATTTTCTTGTGCCCGGGCCTTTATTGATGAGGGCAGTTTCTGCCTGTCCCGGTGTCACATTCATTTAAAAAAAAAAAAAAAAAAAGATACAGGGGAGGTAACGTACATAAAAACTGGTAAGACTTCACCCAGAACACTCAAAAGGCCATTTATCATTTATGCGAGTGTAAAGAAGGCAGCACTCATGTACACCACATTGTAGAATGTGTAATGGTGAGAGATATCAGACTTTTGGATTATAAATGAATGGAAAAAAAAATAGAAAAATGTATATTGCCAGGCAATTAATATTTGTCTTACTTTTTACAGGTCGCTCGAGACAGAGCACTTTCCTCTTGGGAATTTCCTGAAGGCGTTGAAGTTAAAAACTGGGGAAGTGGTTATCCTGGAGGTAAATTTTCTTTCTCTTAACTCTGTATGTTTATATGTTTGCCAAATATCTTTTAGAATAATTGGCTGTATTTAATAGTACCCAGACTTAGGTCTTGAATGCATTATTACACTATTCACCTTACACGTACAAACTTTTACATCATATATACTAACCCACTATTTGACCTCAAACAAATATTAAAGAGTTTTTTCTGGCTAGTTAATAGAATTGAGAATGTATACCATCTCCATATCTTTTTATTCCCTACAGTTTTCATAACAATTTACTCTGTGAAGTACTGCACACAGGTTAATTCTATACCTTTACATGTGGGCTGGAAAAGGTCTTCTTGTAATTGTATTACATGACAAACCAAGTTCAGTCACCTCTCAATTTACGCGAGGATAGGTTCTGAAAATGACTGTGTAAAGCAAATTTCATGTATTTTAAAGGGTATTTCCTTAAAGAATAATGTTAATAGACATAAAGACGCTCCACAAGCGTGTATAAACAAACTTTACCAAAGAAAAAGAATAAGTAAAACACATTTTACAAGTACATAAACAAGCTGAAATATGTACATAAATTAAAAATATACAAATACAGTATTAAAGGTATACAGATAATTAAATAAATACTGTACTGTAAACAAATTAACTCACTAGTATGCGGTGGGCAGCTGGCATACTGGGACGTGCATGGTGGCTGTGAGTGGTTGACTTAAGCGTTAGGAGAGGGAGGAGAACATGAGGGGGAAGCAGGAAAACTAACACCAGTATGGAAATGCAAACAAAGATAAAATAAAAAATAAACAAAAGTAACACTAGAAAACTTAACATGCTTTGCATAACTAGGAAACGTCACCTCTTATTTTATTCTGCAACGCCTGAATATAATATTAAAGATACAGTATAAAAAAAAAAACATTCTACTCACTATATACAGCGAACAACAGGCATGCATGCCACTTCGGTACATCAAGCCTACACGCTCTACATTAGGATCTGTTTTATCCAAAACATCCGACTTTCTCCATATTGTTAAAAAATTCACCCAAGTCCTTCACAGTGACTGTTTTCATGGGGCTTCCATGAAGTGTGGCTGCTGCCTCTTTTTCCTCCTCCTCCTCACATTGTTGCAGTATTAACTCCAGGTTTATAGAATTTCTCACTCTTAGGAGTAGGACTTTTCTTGGGTGTTTACTAGCCTTGATAGATGAATATAAATATGCAAAAATGCACAGAAAACACAAAGTTTACCACAACAACAATTAGAACAAGCAATATGCCTGACAGGCACAGCTGGTTTACCCATACCGCTTTGTCGCACGATAAAGCTGCAGGAGTGAACCAATTGTGGCTCTTGGGCCTCATGTCAAGATTTTTGCCTACATACCTTGTGTGTGATCCAAGCAGAATGTTATGAGGGTAAAATTGTGGTAACCTTTTATCCCCAAGGAGCTAAGAAAAGTGATTAAGGTATATTTGGCTTCTTGTGAATGTGTGCTTAGGCTCAGCCATCCCCTTGCAAATGGGAATGCAGCCATATATGTGTATATATGTACGTACCTTTCGAAATAAAAACATCTTTTTATCTTTCACAAGAATTGCTTGTGTAAATTCATTTATTCCAGAGCCAATATTATATAATTTTGCATGTCTCCATTGCTGAAGTAGTTTCATTGTAGCTGTATATTATTTTTGTATGCTATGTTTTATTGCCCTGTCTGTCTAGGGGCTCCAGATTTCATATTTTGATGCTTTTCAGACCCCATCACAAAGAATTTTCTGATGAACTCGCTTGATCGTGTTTTTGGTTTCCCGGGGCTAGTGAGGTTTTCCTGGTCGACAGCAGAGAAAATCTTAGAAGAAAAATGTGTACCAACTACATGGTATGTAGCCTGTTTAATAATGCAATTTCGGTGGTAGTATGGTATCAATTTTCTATTGAGTTGCCTGTGACTATTTACAGACAAAAAGTTGCTAGGTTGTTAAACCAATAACACTGTCTTGGAGAAATGTGTATCAGGCTTTTCCTGTAGTACAGTATTCCAATTGTTTTACCGTTAACTTTTTCAAGCAATGAGTAATTTATTTCAACTTGAACTGATGTGATATAAAATATACAAGGTTACAAACTGGCCTGCCTAAATATAGGTAACCATTTCAAGCCCCGTGATGAAAAATTTAATTTAATTTCCACTTAGTCACTTTGAATATGTGTGAGGACATTACTGGTCTCTCATCTCCTAATCGTGGCCAGATCAGCAGGCATAATGAGAGCACGTATAAGAAAGCAATATGTGAACCCTAATGCACCATGAAATGGGAGTTAGGAATATGCACGCTTTCATTGCAAAAGATTAGGAAATGTCTGTCATATTTGCTGTGATTCAATTTTATTAACTGTTTTAATACTCCTATCAGTGACTCATGAAGATCTGGACTGTTATATTAGGCTACTAAACGATGAGTTTGTGCCTCGTAATGCACTGCCTTTCTTGAATATCGGCACAGTGCCAAAAATATAACTTGAGAAATCATAAGAAAAGAAAGTTTCCAGATTAATTATTTCTCTCTTAATAGGAAAGATGATGAGGAAGAAGACGAAAAGAAGAATACTCCTTCGGTTCTGGATTACTTTGCCAAGAAGCAAAAGTCGTTGTCTGATGAAGCAGTGAAAAGTCCTCCAGCACCTAAAAGGAGGCGACACCATTACTTCACAGAGAGATGCTTGGCCCCTGTTACCAATTTTTAAGATCTGCATTTCCGAATTGCAAGGCAAGTCTCTTTATGTTTGTTGACGGATTTCCGAATGTACTGCAACAGAGTGCTTATGAGATCTTACTACTCTAATATTGTAAGATGAATTTGCAACCTTTCAGTAGGTTGTAGTGACTTAAATTTGCGATGTACACAAAAAACGTAATATTGTACTCTTATTGAGCAACACTACCGGTGTGTATGTCTGGATAAGTTTTCATTACTTGCATTTGTAGAGGAGGTATCACTTACTCCATTTTATTGTAGAGATTTGTGTATTAAGTGTTGATTTGTGTATGACCGCATTACTTAAAAAAATATTTTAGCATTACCATATACCGTGCAGACTCTAGCAGGTGGCCACAATTGAACCAGAGGGGAGGTAACAGAGTATAATCATGGTATTCTAATCCTTTATATTTTTAGTTTCACTCACTAGTATATTCCAGTTAATTTTGTTTTTACTTTTTTCTCCCCATTTATTCCAAAGATTCTAATTAGACCTGTACTGTATATACATATTACTTAAATAGCGTTTTTGCAGCTTTTCAAGCTGTGCACAGCTGCATTTCAGAAGAAAATGAGTTAGAACTTTATGCAGATATTTTAGGTTAATCGAAAAAAGATATGGGAGGCATACTTCAAGTTGCATTAATAGCTACCTGTATAATGCATTATTTCATTGAAGATTGGAGGGGAGATTTGAAATTTATATTTCTTAATTAGTGTAGTTTTTTGTGTGTGTACGAGACACTAAACTGCAGAATACCAGAATACTCATACAAATTGATACAAAGACGTGATGTCCGCAGTTCACTTACCCATACTACATTCTGATTAAATGTAGAAACCAATAGAGTATACAAAAAAAAATATATACGCTCATTAAAGGACTATTCAAGCCCTCCTTGAGTTCTAACCTCAAAACACTCTACAGACAATACAAACCAAAGTCCTAAAAATAATCACAAGTTGCACAGTTGTCGCACCAAGAAACCAAAGTCGTCGAAGTCGGAGACTATCTTGATATGAAAGGCACACAAATACTTGCTGCAGCCTCCACACAGCAACTCCACTCTTTACACTACGTGGTAGAACTCCCACACACACAAAAGTACTGTAATCTCTTCCCCCCTCATCCATCCCAAACCAGCCTCTGCAAACCTCTCCATCCCCAGTTTACTTTCCATTCCATCCAGCCACTAAACGATAACAGAGTAGCATGCATGAGCTCATGACATCCATTCTTCTGAAACCCCCCTTCACTGTGAACACAGATTCCACCTGGCCAGGCCATGATGTGGGCACAAACCAGCCCTTCTGAGCTATTTTAAGAGGCTGTACGACTCTGCCATTGATGCCTGTCCAGGATGTAACATCACTGCACACAGTCATACATGTTAGATTGCATTAGTTACAGCCACATACACCAACAATGACACACTTCCTGAGAGCTCTGAGAAAAATCCTGGGATCACCTGTGGCCTTCCTTAGACACTTGGGGCTGTTCGGCCAGCCAGCCTAGGGAAAAACAATATTGCCAAAAGATGCATTGTTACTTTTTGTAGTGGACTGAGATATATACAATTGTCATATTAAAAGAAAAATGGAATGGTGCCAAAGGCTTAAATCTCTGTGGCTTACATTTTTGAGCAGAACCATTGGTTGCTAAAAATAACATCTTATCTCCAAAGGGCACTGTGAGGATGATTTTAATTATAAGGAGGTTTAAAGGTTTAAATTACATGAAATAACGTTATGTAGAAGCCATTTCATTTATTTCATACCTTATAATATATATTTATATATTTTTATATATATCTATCGGCTACTTGCTACACATATGCTCTTGTACAACATATCAAGATTATACATAGTGACAGGTTTTGAAAACAAAATTAATACACAAAGTTCAGCTTCTTCAGAAATCATAAAATAATACAATTTTATTTTGTAAATGACTTCCATTTGTCCATCCTCCTTTAAAAAAAATATTGAAAATCTATTTCAAATACATGTACAGTATTTAAACAAATTTTCCCCAAGTAGGTTCACATAAGTGATCAGGAGTAAGGCTAGAATATATCCCTACATGAATACGAATATTTGAAAATATTTACCATTTTTTAAGGACTGACTATTCATTGTAATAAACATAAATGTTATTATAATGCAATTAACAATAGGATATGATTACAGATTTCAAATATGTTGATTTTCTGACACCCAAAAATACTGAGTGAAGCTATAAGCAAAGTTTTCATTAGGTAAATGATTTCACTTATGAATATGGAAGGTTGATATTAGTCGTAGAACTATTTTGAAATTCTCCCTACTATCGAATATCCTGAGCTTTTAACAAGTGATAACAATTTTCAGCCTACAATATTAAGTACATTATTAACATATGAATCTCGTTCCTTTATCTCCCATTACGTCCCATCATTGTGTACAGGAACAGTATCGAGAGCCATGCTCTTTAATCAAGAGAACTGAAGTCCAATAGAGAGAGCAGCAATATACCATTATTTCAATAATGTTTTTGATGGTAAATTAAAAAAAGAAAATGATTTTAAATGTATATATTAGTGAGTCAATGGAACCCTATATGTTTGAAATCTACCCTCTCAATCAACACAGGTATTCATTTTAATTTCTCTTGATGAAGGCAGTACGTGCTATAGCGTTGGATTTAAGTTATATTTTTACAATTTTATACACTCAATTTTTTTTTTGTCAAACCTCTTCTTATACCACAATATGATCGTTTTCAATAGCCAATAATAATAATTATGTCACTTACCACCACACATACACTGTATATATATATATATATATATATAGAGATTTCAGACTTGACACATCACACCAATTAAACAGGATACATAGCAAGTTTTGCCACACGAGGTTGGTTATAATTTCGACATATAGTACAATAATTTAATCTATGTCCGCTGAAAGTAATGCTCAAGTAATGAAATTGTTTTAAATGTGCACACTGTTAAGAAATGACATGAAACAGGAAATTAGAATAAGGTATTCCAGTAAATGGAATCAATTGCTGAATGGCAGAAATTCCAGAGACTAAAAAATCAAAGTGTATACATTTTGATAAAGATCAGTATGTCAGAAGACAAAATAGTCAGGCATTAGGCGAGCATAAAAATAATGACTGTAGTTTTGGTAAAGCTTAGTAAGACTTAAATAAAAGGAAACTTCTAATGTCCATTACTTCAAAATGCCATTCTGCAGGGGTCGAATATTAGCAACTATAACTGCACAGGAGTGAACTAAAACGAGTCACTTCT
>JAXCGZ010017060.1:150000-155000 GCA_037179515.1 Halocaridina rubra | reverse complement strand
TCTGTTCCCTTCTTTCTAAGTATTTTTTTTTTTTTCATTTCAAGACATTTCCACCTATTCTTGCCATTGCTTGCAGCTTCTTTACGAGTCTCCCTTGTGGGACAGTGTCAATGCTTTCTGGAAGTCTATAAATATGCAATCTGTCCAGCCCTCTCTTTCCTGTAAGATTCGGCTTACCTCATCATCAAATTCTAATAAGTTTGTTACTGTTGATCTACCTTCTCTGAAGCCATGGTGTCTCACTTAAGTTAATCTAAATGGGAAGGATATTGATTCTGACAATATATGCAACCACAGGATCAGGTAAACGGCTGTAAGAGCTCTCCCCAATTTACACAAAAAATTAGGTAATGTAATGTGATGGCTTCGCCTCTGGCAACTTCCTTCAATACAGGACAGGACAGCTGCTTCTCTTTCCTCTCTCAAAATTATTCTCAATTTTTTCCTTTAATATTTTGGACAGTCTCTCTAACTACAAATATAATTTGTTTTATTCACAATACTCTGCAGAATCTCTTATTCAGGGAAATTTTGTTTAAGTTTTTATACTTTAGTCCTAGTCACTCAAAAACGCAACGAAAAATTCGAGATACTGATTGCGTGTGTTCTAGTGCCCGCCGTGCGCGCGTGTGTGTGTGTGTTTGAGATAGTGATATATATATATATATATATATATATATATATATATATATACAGAGAGAGAGAGAGAGAGAGAGAGAGAGAGAGAGAGAGAGAGAGAGAGAGAGAGAGAGAGAGAGAGAGAGGAGAATTGTATATTTTTGTTGAACGTGAATAGGGGGAATACGTGTTACATATTTTTCTCGCTTCTTATCTTTAGTAACTAATCTTTCTTCCCCATTATGTTGCACCTGGTATTTTTTTTCTCTCTCTCTCTCTCTCTCTCTCTCTCTCTCTCTCTCTCTCTCTCTCTCTCTCTCTCTCTCTCTCTCTCTCTCTCTCTCTCTCTCTCTCTCTCTCTCTCTCATATCTTTTGTGTGTGTATGTGTCAGTGTGTGTGTTTGTGTATGTGTATTTTCTTCTCGAAATGAGTCACGGTATTTTGCTTTGACTCAGCCGCCCCCTTTATAAAGGGGAATATGGTTTGTGTGTGTGGGGAGGGGTAGGGGAGTTGGGTGTGTGTGTGTGTGTGTGTGTGTGTGTGTGTGTGTGTGTGTGTGTGTGTGTGTGTGTGTGTGTACTTACCTAATTGTGTTTACGGGAGAGAGCCCAAAGCTCGTATCTTCCCGTCTCCTCATCGGTTCCATTTTATACTTAGTGATACTTATCATACATGTCCTTAAAACTATGGATTGAGATAGCATTAACTACCTCCTCGCTTAGCCAATTAAAATTATCAACTACTCTTACACTGAAAAAGTATTTCCGTACATCCTGCAAAGAAGTTTTCTTACGAAGCTTCAAACTATGACCTCTAGTTCTAGAGCTAGCCATATCAAAATATCGATCCCTATCCACTCTATCATAACCATGAAGGAATTTAAAGACTGTCACCATATCCCCCCTCAATCTTCTAGCTTTGAGTGATGGTAAGTCTAATTCCCTCAGCCTCTCATCATAACTGAGATTGCGTATTTCTGGCACCAGTTTCGTGGCATGTCTTTGAACTTTTTCAAGCTTAGCTATGTGCTTTTTCAAGTGTGGATTCCAAAAGGGGGCTGCATATTCGAGTTTTGGCCTCACATAGGTTACATAAATATTTCTGAACATTTCCTTGTCCATGTGCCTGAAGGCTACCCTTACATTTGATAAGAATGCATATGCTGCCATTACTATGCCATTTATATGTATTTCTGAAGACAAATCTGCCAGTATGTTTACTCCTAGATCTCTCTCATTTTTTGTCTCTTGAAGTTGTACTCCAGCCACCGAGTAGTCAAGCTTGGGCCTTCTTGCACTTGTACCCATTCTCATTACCTTACATTTTGAAGTATTGAATTTCATTAGCCACTTTTCTGACCACTCATGCAGATTATTTAGATCCTCCTGAAGTTCTCTACCGTTGTTCTCGTTTTTTACTTTCTTCACAATCTTTGCATCATCTGCAAACATATTCATGAATGAATTTACAGACTCTGGTAGGTCATTTACATATACAAGGAACAAAAGTGGCCCTAAAACTGAACCCTGTGGAACTCCACTACTAACTCTTCTCCATTCAGACACTGAGTGTCTTACTCTAACCCTCTGTTCCCTTCTAAGTAAGTTTTTATCCATTCCAAAACATTTCCACCTATTCTAGCCATTTGCTTGCAGCTTCCTAATAAGTCTCCCATGTGGAACAGTGTCAAACGCTTTCTGGAAGTCTAGGAATATGCAATCTGCCCAGCCCTCTCTTTCCTATAAGATTCGGCTTACCTCATCATAAAATTCTAATAAGTTTGTTACTGTTGATCTACCTTCCCTGAAGCCATGTTGCTTCACTGACAAAAAGTTGAAGGATTCCAAGTGAAGAGAGATATGTTTCCTTAGTAGTTTCTCCATACCTTTGCAAACTATGCTGGTCAAGGAAACTGGTCTATAGTTCAGAGCCGTATCCGTCCTTCCCTTTTTGAAGATAGGTATCACATTTGCTTGTTTGCAGCATCTTGGAATCTCCCCTGACTCCAATGACTTTTTAAATATGATACTTAGTGCCACTGATATTGAGTTTGCGCATTTTTTAAGCACATGAGGGGATATGTCATCAGGACCTGTAGCTTTATGAACATCTAAATCCATCAGCGCTTTGCATACCTCTGTGGCTGTAAGGTTGATGTTCTCTAATACCGGCCCTTGAGCATCTATCATTGCAATCTGAGGGGGTGGGGTATTTTCTACTGTAAATACTGACTGAAACTCCTTGTTCAGTTCTTTGCAGATCTCTTCATCCGTCTCAATGATGCTTCCATCCGCTCTCTTTAGCCTTAAAACCTGTTCTTTTATCTTCAGTGTTCCTCTGATAAAGCTGTGGAAAAGCTTGGGATTTTCTTTAGCCTTCCTGGTGATGTCCCTCTCATAGTCTCTCTCTGCCTCTCTCCTTTTACTTAGGTAGTCATTTCTTGCTCTTTTGTAGGTTTGCCAGGCATTTATGTTTTTTTCTCTTCCTATACCTTTTCCAGCATTTGTCTCTCCGCTCCTTAGCTCTTTTACACCCATTATCGAACCATTTCTCTCTGGCATGAATTACACCTACTTTGGTGACAGGTATGCAGCAATCTACTATCTTCCCGTATTTCTCACAAAAGATGTCATACATTTCTTGTACAGATTTGTTGTAAAATAAGGTTCTCCAGTCAATAACTGCAAAAAGCTTATTCATTTTGATGTAATCTTCTCTCGGATAGTTCCTCCTCATGTCCTCAGTGCCTCTACTCTCAGGCGGAATATCTTCAATGATATACTCCATCAACAACACACAGTGGTCACTCTTTCCAGTTGGTGGTTCATACTCAATTTTTTCAATATCCAACACATTATCTGTGAATACTAGATCAAGTAGTGATGGCTCATCCCCACCCCTGGCCCTCGTTGGTTCCATTACATGTTGGTGTAGGAAATTCCCTTATACGCAATCTAGGAATCTTGCCCCGAATGAGTCCTCACCACTGTGTGGGTCAAGATTTATCCAATCTATCTCTTTATGATTAAAATCTCCCATAATCAAAATCCTGCGTTTCTTCTCCCGTGCCATGTTTACAACTGAGTTTATGACTTCAATAGTACCTATGTGACTTTCCTCATAAACTTCAAGCCTATTCTGGTTCCTTGGTGGGTTGTATACAACAGTTATTATAATGCTCTCTGACCCAGTATTTATGCGAGCAACAAGAAATTCTTGAACTCACTTTCTATAGCCAAGTTTATTTCTTCAACTTGAATCCTGTCACTTATGAGCAGTGCTATCCCTCCACCAGTCCTCTCAGATCTTTCAACCCTTAATATTCTGAAGCCCTTAGGAAAAACTGTGACACTGTTTATGTCCTCACTCAACTTAGTCTCTGTAATTGCTACTAGATCTGCCTTACTGTTGTGAATCCTATCTTTTAATTCTACTGCCTTACCAGCTAATCCATCAGCATTTGTGTATAACAATCTTAATGAGGCCCCATCCCCTGATCTTCTGTCATTATCTTCTTTATCTCCCCTTTGTCTGGAAGAACTCGGAAATGGAAATTTTTCTTCTCTTCTTCATTTCTTTCCTCATTTAACCTTCTTGCCTTTTCCAACAAGTTTTTGATCTTTCCCATCTCTTCCTGTGTTCTGTATCGTCTAATAAACACTTCTTTGAATTCTTGAAGGTCATTTAGACTTTTTTTTTCTCAACAATATTTCCCTGCATGATTCCCCTCTCTCAAAGGTTACTTTTGTCAGTTCTTTTGCTAAGTTATCTAATATGCTTGGATTTGTTGTAGTTTTTATAGTTTAATTATTTTCGTGTATTTATGTATGTTTCATTAGGTTTTAGCTTTAGGGGGGTTTACACGGTCAAACGGTTCGTCGAACGCGCTTCGACAGACAAGTGTTTGAAGTGATGTTCGAACGTGTGAACGGGGTATTTGGTTGTTGAACACGATCCGTGTTCGACAACCAAATACCCCGTTCACACGTTCGAACATCACTTCAAACACTTGTTTGTCGAACCGCGTTCGACGAACCGTTTGACCGTGTAAACCCCCCTTTAGAGGGATCCCCCAGGTGTCCCAGTAATGCCTCTTCGAGTTAAGTTTCTGCCTCACGCTACATTCTTAATTTAGAGCAAGAATACCTCTTTCATAGTCTCCTGCGTGTCGTAAAACCGTCTACATGGGGTGCAGCGAGGGGACGGGGAATCCCTCCCTCCTGGGTGCATTGCTCCCGCATAGTCAAGGCTCTTTACTTTTACTCGGCCACCCCCTTGTAAGGGGGATTATGGCTTGTAAATAGATTGAATAGTATTTTTCTCTCTAGTCAGTTTTGTGACTATTGAGGATGGATGGTTGCAATATTACAAAGATCTACTC
>JAXCGZ010017060.1:132500-145000 GCA_037179515.1 Halocaridina rubra | reverse complement strand
TATATATATATATATATATATATATATATATATATATATATATATATAGAGAGAGAGAGAGAGAGAGAGAGAGAGAGAGAGAGAGAGAGAGAGAGAGAGAGAGAGAGAGAGAGAGAGAGAGAGAGAGAGAGAGAGAGAGAGAGAGAATATCCACTCTTAGAAAGGCATAAAGAAAAAACAACAATGCTCAAAAATTTTCACCCTCCACCGGGCCTCATCAGTGAGCTTTATTTAATAAAGCTCGTGATGAGGCTTGATGGAGGGTGAAACATTTTGAGCATGTTGTTTTTTCCTTATGCCAGTTCTAAGTTTGGACTGATCTCTATATTTTTGTCTTCACTCTCTCTCTCTCTCTCTCTCTCTCTCTCTCTCTCTCTCTCTCTCTCTCTCTCTCTCTCTCTCTCTCTCTCTCTCTCTCTCTCTCTCTCTCTCTCTCTCTCGCTCTCTCTCACACACACACACACATACATACATATTTGGGCTCTTTCCCGTAAACACAATTAGGTAATCACAATTAGGTAATCACATACATACATGCATATACACACGCAACTGCTTCTCTTAAATTTTTACTTGTGTTTTTGAGTGACTCAAGTGCTTAGTGGAAAACTTTACCATAATTTCCCTAAATCTGAAATCCTGCAGAGTATTGTGAGTACAATACTTATATTTGTTGTATGACGAGACTGTCCAAAATATTAAAGGAAAAAAATTGAGAACATTTTCGTGAGGGGAGAGAGAAGCTGCTGTCCTGTTCTGCCTTGAAGGAAATTTAGAAGAGTTGCCAGAGGTGAAGCCATCACATCACATTACGTAAATTTTTTGTGTAAACTGGGGAAAGCTCTTAAGCCGTTTACCTGATCCTGTGGTTCCATATATTGTTAAAATCAGTATCCTTCCCATTTATAATAACTTGTTAGTTAGTTTTATACACGAAATAATTGAATAATTAAATAAATACCAAATATCCACCTGTCAACAGTACTGAGTTAAGTTGCCAAGTAGTACAGCTGTCTTATTTTCTTCATGTTTTTGCTTTTCTTTTAGCTTTCTCTTTTACTATTTTTTTTTATTTTGTATATATATTGAGTTAAATGTAAAGTCTAATCCTGTGATAACATATCTTGGTTAGCAAGTGAGTTTATCAGTTAGGAAGAATATATAGCAGAAACAGGTGGGTACCACCTCAGACACAAATTCGAATTTTCCATCAGGTTTTGACTTGTGTTTTGTTGCATTTTTTTTCTTTTTCTTTTTATCCTTAAATTACCATGGTCAAGTTTTTAAGTTAAGATGTGTGTTACCAGAAAAGAGATAAATTAAGTCACTAAATAGCACTTATATGGAGATATAAAAATTCTGTGTGAAGCTTAAATAAAAGTTTTTCTCCTTTTTTTTCCTCTTTCTCTTCTTCTTTCTATATTCTGTGAGAGGGAGAACATAAAAATGAGGCCATCTCTGTCCCAAACCTCTCCCATCCATGGGTCGGTAGGAGGGTTAGCCATTAGGAGACTTAAACAGAAAATCAAGAATATAGAGGCAATGGTTATAAGCCTTGATGAAAAAATTCGGAATATGGATGGAGAAATGAAAGAGAATGAAACACTCAGAGAGCAAATAAGATCTTTGGAGGAAGCAAATAAAGCACAAGGGCAGGAGAGCAAGGAACTAGAAAAAAGAATAAAGAAGCTGGAGGGGGAAAAGAGTCAACTAGAATCTAGAATTTCTAAACAAGAAGATAAAAACAAACAGCTGAATGACAACCTAAAGGAATTAGATGTTAGTTCACTGCTCTCTTCTGAGAGAGACGAGATTGCTGCTTGGAATGTCCAGATTAAGGAAAACATTGAACAGTTCAGAAAAGAGATCCAGGAGCTGAATATAGAAAATTATGCCATGACAACTTCCTTTGCTGATGCACGAAAGGGGAATGTGGCAGTAAAAGAGGCTGTAAAGGTGGTGGCACTGGAAAACATACAAACAGTTGACTATAAAGAGACAGTAATCGAAAAAATGAAAGACGTTGTGATGGAAAGGGCAAACCCACTCATCAGACAGGCACTTGATAAGGAGAAGACAGTGGTAATCTCAGGCATAAGCGAATCCCAGGAGCCAACATGGCAGGGGAGACTTGAAGAAAATAAAGCTAGGGTTGTAGACCTGATAAGAAAGCTTGGAGTAGTTTGTGGTCCTGAGGATATTGTAAACATACACCAACTAGGTAAATATTCGAGGGAAGGAAAGCCGAGACCAACAAAAGTAACCTTTGAGAGAGGGGAAACATGTAGGGAAATACTGTTGAGAAAAAAGTCTAAAAGACCTTCAAGAATTCAAAGAAGTGTTCATTAGATGATGCAGAACACAGGAAGAGATGGAAAGATAAAAAAATTGTTGCAAGAGGCAAGAAAGTTAAATGATGAAAGCAATGAAGAAGAGAAGAAAAATTTTCATTTCAGAGTTCTTCCAGACAAAGGGGAGATAAAGAAGATACTGACAGAAGATCAGGGGATGGGGCCTCATTAAGATTGCTATACACAAATGCTGATGGATTAGCTGGTAAGGCAGTAGAATTAAAAGATAGGATTCACAACAGTAAGGCAGATATAGTAGCAATTACAGAGACTAAGTTGAGTGAGGACATAAACAGTGTCACAGTTTTTCCTAAGGGCTTCAGAATACTAAGGGTTGAAAGATCTGAGAGGACTGGTGGAGGGATAGCACTGCTCATAAGTGAAAGGATTCAAGTTGAAGAAATAAACTTGGCTATAGAAAGTGAGTTCAAGGAATTTCTTGTTGCTCGCATAAATACTGGGTCAGAGAGCATTATAATAACTGTTGTATACAACCCACCAAGGAACCAAAATAGGCTTGAAGTTTATGAGGAAAGTCATATAGGTACTATTGAAGTCATAAACTCAGTTGTTAACATGGCACGGGAAAAAAAATTTAGGATTTTGATTATGGAAGACTTTAATCATAAAGAGATAGATTGGATAAATCTTGACCCACACAGTGGTGAGGACTCATTCGGGGCAAGATTCCTAGATTGCGTACAAGGGAATTTCCTACACCAACATGTAATGGAACCAACAAGGGCCAGGGGTGGGGATGAGCCATCACTACTTGATCTAGTGTTCACAGATAATGTGTTGGATATTGAAAAAATTGAGTATGAACCACCAATTGGAAAGAGTGACCACTGTGTGTTGTTGATGGAGTATATCATTGAAGATATTCTTCCTGAGACTAGAGGCACTGAGGACATGAGGAGGAACTATCCGAAAGGAGATTACATCAAAATGAATGAGCTTTTTGCAGTTATTGACTGGATAACCTTATTTTACAACAAATCTGTACAAGAAATGTATGACATCTTTTGTGAGAAATATGGGAAGATAGTAGATTGCTGCATACCTGTCACCAAAGTAGGTGTAATTAAAGCCAGAGAGAAATGGTTCGATAATGAGCGTAAAAGAGCTAAGGAGTGGAGAGACAAATGCTGGAAAAGGTATAGGAGGAGAAAAAACATAAATGCCTGGCAAACCTACAAAAGAGCAAGAAATGACTACCTAAGTAAAAGGAGAGAGGCAGAGAGAGACTATGAGAAGGATATCACCAGGGAGGCTAAAGAAAATCCCAAGCTTTTCCACAGCTTTATCAGAGGAAAACTGAAGGTAAAAGAACAGGTTTTAAGGGTAAAGAGAACGGATGGAAGCATCACTGAGACGGATGAAGAGATCTGCAAAGAATTGAACAAGGAGTTTCAGTCAGTATTTACAGTAGAAAATACCCCACCCCCTCAGATTGCAATGATAGAAGCTCAAGGGCCGGTATTAGAGAACATCAACCTTACAGCCACAGAGGTATGCAAAGCGCTGATGGATTTAGATGTTCATAAAGCTACAGGTCCTGATGACATATCCCCTCATGTGCTTAAAAAATGTGCAAACTCAATATCAGTGGCACTAAGTATCATATTTAAAAAGTCACTGGAGTCACGGGAGATTCCAAGATGCTGGAAACAAGCAAATGTGATACCTATCTTCAAAAAGGGAAGGAGGGATACGGCTCTGAACTATAGACCAGTTTCCTTGACCAGCATAGTTTGCAAAGTTATGGAGAAACTACTAAGGAAACATATCTCTTCACTTGGAATCCTTCAACTTTTTGTCAGTGAGGCAACATGGCTTCAGAGAAGGTAGATCAACAGTAACAAACTTATTAGAATTTTATGATGAGGTAAGCCGAATCTTACAGGAAAGAGAGGGCTGGGCAGATTGCATTTTCCTAGACTTCCAGAAAGCGTTTGACACTGTTCCACATGGGAGACTTATTAGGAAGCTGCAATCAATGGCTAGAATAGGTGGAAATGTTTTGGAATGGATAAAAACTTACTTAGAAGGAAGGGAACAGAGGGTTAGTGTAAGACTCTCAGTGTCTGAATGGAGAAGAGTTAGTAGTGGAGTTCCACAGGGTTCAGTTTTAGGGCCACTTTTGTTCCTTGTATATGTAAATGACCTACCAGAGTCTGTAAATTCATTCATGAATATGTTTGCAGATGATGCAAAGATTGTGAAGAAAGTAAAAAACGAGAACAATGGTGGAGAACTTCAGGAGGATCTAAATAATCTGCATGAGTGGTCAGAAAAGTGGCTAATGAAATTCAATACTTCAAAATGTAAGGTAATGAGAATGGGTACAAGTGCAAGAAGGCCCAAGCTTGACTACTCGGTGGCTGGAGTACAACTTCAAGAGACAGAAAATGAGAGAGATCTAGGAGTAAACATACTGGCAGATTTGTCTCCAGAAATACATATAAATGGCATAGTAAGGGCAGCATATGCATTCTTATCAAATGTAAGGGTAGCCTTCAGGCACATGGACAAGGAAATGTTCAGAAATATGTATGTAACCTATGTGAGGCCAAAACTCGAATATGCAGCCCCCTTTTGGAATCCGCACTTGAAAAAGCACATAGCTAAGCTTGAAAAAGTTCAAAGACATGCCACGAAACTGGTGCCAGAAATACGCAATCTCAGTTATGATGAAAGGCTGAGGGAATTAGACTTACCATCACTCGAAGCTAGAAGAGTGAGGGGGGATATGGTGACAGTCTTTAAATTCCTTCATGGTTATGATAGAGTGGAGAGGGATCGATATTTTGATATAGCTGGCTCTAGAACTAGAGGTCATAGTTTGAAGCTTGGTAAGAAAACTTCTTTGCAGGATGTAAGGAAATACTTTTTCAGTGTAAGAGTAGTTGATAATTGGAATTGGCTAAGCGAGGAGGTAGTTAATGCTATCTCAATCCATAGTTTTAAGGACAGGTATGATAAGTATCACTAAGTCTAAAATGGAACCGATGAGGAGACGGGAAGATACGAGCTTTGGGCTCTTTCTCGTAAATACAATTAGGTAATCACACACACACACACACACACACACACACACACACACACACACACACACACACACACACACACACACACACACACACACACACACACACACACACACTTTGAATTACTGAAAAGTAACCTAATTTATCCCAGTAAACATTATTGGTCTCTTTATTATTGTGCATGCTTGTGTGAAATATGAATTTATTATATAGTCTATTATTTGATTTATTGATTCCTCATGGTATTGAAGTTGTTGCCTTGACTTCTGAATACCTATTTTTACCCTTGATAACGCATTCATATTTGTATGTCATTCACTCTTTTAGGCCGCTTTCACACCAAAGTGGCACATCGCTTGTGGCATGCCACGTACGACGTGCCACTCTGATGTGAAAGCGGCCTTAAGAGTACCAGGATTAGTAATCCGCTGTGATTTTGAACCCCCCCCCCCGTAATAGGGGACACTAAAGGATGGTTATTGTCGTCTTTGGTGGACTACTCTAGTTCTTGTTATCTAACGGTACGATTAACTACCTCTCTTATATATAAGAAAATATGTTAGCAATAGATGGTCGATTCTTATCAGGACCTCAGATTTTCTCCACCCCAAAAATGACCATAAAAATACTCAGTATTTCCATAATATGTAGAAATGTCAAAAAGCGTTAACTCGAAAGGAAAACGCACGCAGTAAAATGTATTTTCTCTATATATAGATACTTTTATTAAGTTTTGAGGTTAATGATGAAGCTATTTATAAGGCTGAAGTTAGGAAAGGTAAACAGTGATTTTTTAAGGACTAAATTCGTAGCCCAGAGAGAATCTCAAGTGTACTGCAAGTCTGTTTGAAGCAAGACGTAGTGATAGAAGCCTCAGTTGTCCAACTCTTATAATTATTTTTAAGTTCGACTCTCCGGTCACGATGAACTCAGGGTGTATAAACCGAAATACTTATTCCGTATTATTTGGGCTGGAGGTCTTGGCTTTTGTGTTGTTGTTATTAAATTTAATTTCCTTTGACTTAATTTAATCTATCTATATATCTATTTATCCAATATAATTCGCATGAAACTGGATAAACAGACTATCCTAGCCAAATTTTTGGAACCACATCCTTCCTAACAATCTAAATACTACAGCCATTTTCTCCCTTATAAGGGAGATGGCCGAGTTAAAGCAAGAAACTGACTGACAATGCCCCCGAGGTAGGGGAGGTATGAATACTTCCTCCGTGTTCCCCTGCATGTCGAAAAATTTGATATAATGGGGCGGATCGAGGGTACTGGGAAATCCCTCCTTTGTGTATTCTGCCCGAATAGTCGAAGTCAAAGGCCCGATTTCTTAGAGTGTAAACCTAGGATACCATATTGTTAGTTAGCTAGACACACACAAATGGACTTTCATAAACGTATCTGACGCGGTTCTTTGTATGGCTAGGATACCACATGGGATCCTAGCCGTACACAGAACCGCGTCAGATGCGTTCATAAAGGCCATTTGTGTGTATCTAACTAACTAACAATATGGTATCCTAGGTTTACACTGTTTGAGAAATCAGGCCAAAGTCTTTCTAACAGTACTAAGGACTATCTGACAATCGGCCTATTTCTTTTCCCGTATTAATATATATATATATATATATATATATATATATATATATATATATATATATATATATATATATATATATATATATATATTAGCATTGTAGCAAGTTCTTTCACCTGGTCTTTTAACCATCCCTAAATCCCTTTGGTTTATCGTGTTATAAGCTTCGTTCTGTAAAAGCTTAGAATTTTAATGATGTTTGAAAGGGATAGACTGATACATTTCTTATTTTTAAGACTAGATTTTGGCTAGAAAATATATGCATATTAAAGGAGAGAAAGATAAGCTTGATAGCACGAGGCAAAGTTTGAAGTAAGAGATAAATAAACGATTATATGTTTTATCTTGATTTCATATTATTGTGTTTTAGTCAGATGGAAGATCATTGCTGCATTTTTGGTGTGTTTTATGTGCTCTGATATGAAGCTTCAAACTCTCTTTACACTAAACTCTCTCCTAAGGCTATAGAGGTAGAATTATATTCAAATGACACGAGTCCCACCAGGCAATTTTATTCTGAAAAAGGAGAGAGAGAGAGAGAGAGAGAGAGGAGAGAGAGAGAGAGAGATAATATATATTATTATCGTCTATGCCTTAAGAGATTTCAAAATTACCACTACAATATTCCTCTCTGCGGCGAAATCATTATGTAAAATATCCAGAATACATACATACATACAGAGGTACATACATACATACATACTATTATCCACTATTATCTAATCAGCTGTAGTGGTCAGTCGGTATGGTGGCATGATTCTGTTACCTTTTTTCTGATTGTGACACCAGGACAGGCAAAAAAAAAATTATTATTATTATATATATATATATATATATATATATATATATATATATATATATATATATATATATATATATATATATATATTATATATATATATATATGTATAAAACTGCCCTCATCGGGCCTGGGCATTTATGACGGTCACAACATTTGCGGGGATATATATATATATATATATATATATATATATATATATATATATATATATATATATATATATATATATATATATATATTTTTATTTTTTATTTTTTTTTTATTTTTTTTAATTTAATTTAATTTTATTTTTTTTTAATATTCAGTGGCCATTTTTATTTACAATGCGCTTATTGATTTAGAAATAAATTCAGTATTTATTGTATTGCAATAGTGAAAGATAAATTGTAGCCTTAGGGGGCCTTGATGGTCAGTGAATTAAACGATTATATATTAGTGACTGTTTTATATATGACTCTCTCTCTCTCTCTCTCTCTCTCTCTCTCTCTCTCTCTCTCTCTCTCTCTCTCTCTCTCTCTCTCTCTCTCTCTCTCTCTCTCTCTCTCTCTCTCTCTCTCTCTCTCTCTCTCTCTCTCTCTCTCATAGCGTCATTTACACGGCTCTCGATTTTATATTTTTTGTATTTTACCTTTGGAAGCTCATACAAAGGAATACTACCTTCCATGAGTCTGGCATTCCCTGACAGCTCAGCATGCAAAGTGTGAAGTTCTCTCTCGTGTTCAGGCTTCTGTAGTGCTCTTCAACTGGTGATAATGCCGTGTAAATCAATCAAAGCAATTCTTTGCAGTCAGCCTTAATGCACCATCTTCTGTGTGTCTGTGTGCATGACATAATGATTGGGGATTAATAGGGACACATTAAAAGCTAAAAGATATAATTTATTATTATTATTATTATTATTATTATTATTATTATTATTATTATAATTGTTGTTGTTGTTGTTGTTTTTGTTGTTACTACTACTACTACTACTAATAATAATAATAATAATAATAATAATAATAATAATAATAATAATAATTACATACAGTTAGTGTAGACTCTCATTTTATTTTGGGGTATGTATGGGATTTGTACAATGCATGCCCCAGGTTCTTTCTTTGTAATGTTGAGGTGGCGACGGATGGGATATAGCTATAATGTTACTGTACTAACCACCTCCACCACAGGTGTTTGTGTGATCGATATAGGCAGGTGTTCTCTCTGAGGTTATTGTTCTTCCGCCAATCGTTGTTGAACTCTGAACAAGTGTAGCAGTTCCAGGATATATACACTGTGCTTATATAGAAACACTCTTCTCTTCCCAATTCTAAATTTACTTTTAATGCCGAGTAATTTGGTATTAAGATTAAACTTTGACCCGATTTCTTAAACAGTGTAAACCTAGGATACCATATTGTTAGTTAGCTAGACACACAAATTAATTTTATAAACGCATATGACGCGGGTCTGTGTATGGCTAGGCTCCCCCCATGGGGGGATCCATTTAATGTTCCTTTTTCAAGTAATTTTTTTTAACTGACAATCTGATTTTTATTAGCATGAACAAAACCTTATAATTAATGTTGTATTTTAAAGGTTATGATAGTTAATTAATTGGAAAGTGATTAATCTCTAAACATTAAAGAACTGTTATTATTACGTAAGCAGGTATATGTACTGTATATTATCAGTCGGTCATATTGAAAACTGGTGTTTCATAGTGGCGATAAGTGGACAAGATAGTTGTTTGTGATTATGAAGTTTTTCTCCGAAGGTGAGAACTTATTTTTTTTATATATCCTATACTTCGATTGTCTACAGAACGGTTGTGCTTATACTACTACTACTACTACTACTACTACTACTACTACTACTACTACTACTACTACTACTACTACTACTACTACTATTATTATTATTATTATTATTATTATTATTATTATTATTATTGATGATCACTTGGTTATGTAAGAAAATTCAAAGGAACTAAACGAAAAAAAAGCGTCACGTTATTTTTGATAAAGAGTCGACTTGACTGAGTGTAAGCCCTAGAGAACGGGGTTGGGGAGAAACATCAGATAATCGTGAGAAGTATTTTGGCGTCATCGTTATTTTTTAATGTAACCATATGGTGAAAAAACACTGAACTTTCATCTTCATTTGGGAGAGTAATCGATGGACACTCATTTCAAGTTTAGCCCATAAACGTCAATACCAGTGAATATAATAATTCTCTCTCTCTCTCTCTCTCTCTCTCTCTCTCTCTCTCTCTCTCTCTCTCTCTCTCTCTCTCTCTCTCTCTCTCTCTCTCTCCTCTCTCTCTCTCTCTCTCTATATATATATATATATATATATATATATATTATAATATATATATATATATATATATATATATATATATATATATATATATATGTATATATATATATATATATATATATATATATATATATATATATATATATATATATATATATATATATATATATATATATATATATATATATATATATATATATATATATATATATATGTATATATATATATATATATATATATATATATATATATATATATATATATATATATATATATATATATATATATGCAGTATGTCAGTTAGCTCAAGAGGTTTCTCTCTTCTCTCATACCTCTTTTGTGGAACAGTTGGTACTTTATTTTTCACAATGATGGATTGTTAGATGTGTTTTTGATTCGAAGTCTGGCTAGGGGTAAAATGCTTCATGTGTTCATGTATGATAATGTGTTTAGTTGATCATAGCAGTGTCTTCATATTAGAGATTTGATTTAAATGTGAAAACGAGTCACAATGATATTGGGAAAGGGAGATTAAAATGAACTTAGATATTCAGTAGAGTGAATTCATTCGCTATTTCTAGCAGCGAACAGAAAGGTTACTGCCTATAACTTGGTAGTAGAGTTGGTGGAGCCTCATGTTCAGTAAAAAATTGTCGTATGTGTTCTAATTCCAAGTCGGGGCAGGGGCGAATACATATTTTGTTTCCATATACCACAACACACACACACACACACATATAATAATAATTCGCTAGTATGACCTAATACAGTTACTACTACTATTATTATTATTATTATTATTATTATTATTATAATTGTTATTATGAAGCTATTTGGCTTTTGCCGGCAGAATATATGAATCGTGGAAATGAATGAATGAAACGATACTTGTCTCGGTCGTTATATAAGTGACTAGATAGATTAGTGATGTGTTCATGAAGTACGGTATTAGTGAAGTGTGACTTAGTTGTTTTTGATGCTTAAGTATAATATAGAGTGAATATAGTGACACCATTAGTGCTGCTGCCCCCTGAGGGATGAGGGTTAGAATACTTCCTCCGTGTTCTCTGTGTCGTAAGAGTCGACTTAGTGGGGCGGAGCGAGGGGACTGGAAATCCCCTCCTCTGTATTTTCTCATCCCAAAGATTCAGAGTATTTTGTCTTGACTCAGCCACTCTCCTTATAAGGGGAAAATGGCTCATGTATATAGATAAATTATTATTATTATTATTATTATTATTATTATTGTTATTATTATTATTATTATTATTATTATTATCATCCGAAAATCTTTCATCAGTTACAATGATGAAAAAAAAAAATTTTTAGGAGAGGAACAGATATACAACCCCCCCCCCTCCCTTTCTCAAGCGTACAAGATGGTTCCTTAAACACACACCGCAAAACGAGAGTGAGAATCATTCTCTTGGTTATCAAGGTTAAACAAAAGAAATAAAAATGTTGATCATAATTTAAAAATAGAAAAGTATGATCAACATTTTTAGTTCATTTGTTTAACCTTGATAACCAAGAGAATGATTCTCACTCTCGCTTTGCAGTGTGTGTTTAAGGAACCATCTTGAACGTTTGAGGTTTGGTTTCGGTTTTACGTCACGAAGTCCCTTTTCAACTAAGGCTAGGACGGTTGCCTTCTTGCGAAGGACTTGTTTTGGCAGATGTAATTGTTACCCTGAGTGTATGCCCTTACTAACCTCAGTCCTATATATATATATTATATTTATATATAATATATATATATATATATATATATATATATATATATATATATATATATATATATATATATATAATGATTGGTGTATCTCGTTTGGATAAGGTAAGGAATGAAGTGGTGAGAGCTGGTGTGAGGAGAGAAATTGCAGCCAGAGTAGATATGAATGTTCTGAGATGGTTTTGTCATGTGTAGAGTATGGATGATGAAAGATTGCTGAAAAAGGTGATGAATGCGAGAGTTGATGGGAGAACTGCTAGAGGGAGGAGAGCCCTGAATGATAGGAGGATGGATGTGAGGGAAGCAAGTCAGCGTGCTAGGAATAGGAATGACTGGAATAAAGATGTTGATCATAATTAAAAAATAAAAAATATGATCAATATTTTTATTTCTTTTGTTTAACCTTGATTAGCAAGAGAATGATTCTCACTCGTTTTGCAGTGTGTGTTTAAGGAACCATCTTGAACGTTTGAGAAAGGGAGGGGGGGGGGTTGTATATCTGTTCGTCTTCTCATTAAAAATTTTTCATCATTGTAACCGATAAAAGATTTTCGGATGACGTGGTATGCAGAAGCGTGGGGTATGGCATTTACCAAGGTTTTTATTTATTTTTTTTTTCACGTGTTTCAGTACAGGAATATTTTTTCTCTTACTG
>JAXCGZ010017060.1:45000-125000 GCA_037179515.1 Halocaridina rubra | reverse complement strand
GTTGCCGGGGTTGCTCTACATGTCTTTATCTAGGAGTCTTTGAGAAATGACTGCCAGAGAGTTATTTCTTGGTGTGTAGAGAATTGTTTTGAGTGGAGAGAAAGGTAATGGCCTAATGACCGAAGCTTTTCTTAGGTCCTCGTGTCCTGTGATGGGCAGGGATTAGTTGGGGTAGTTTGGCCTCTTTTGCAATTCATCTTCAAAGTTGCTTGGCATACTCTTCTGAGATGCACCTCTGAAGGGTGGATCTATGCCGAAGATGCTCCCATTCCAGGTCCATTGGTATGCTGTATAGATATATGCTCCTAACTAAGTATAGTTTTACCTTCATAATTGCTTAATTTAAACCATATAAAAAAATTTATTTCCTCTGTGCGAATTGTAGCCTAACATGAGATACTTATTTGCGATGAAAAATGTGATTTTTATTTAATTTTTTTTAGCACCTTAGTTTCAAGTATGGATTAAAGGAGTAAGTAATCACTGCATATACATTAGGTGTTATATATTATTTGAATATGCATTTAAAGTGTGCAAAATTGAGCCTCTCTTACCTAGGACTTTGAGACCATGTTGGAATATATTAAAAGAACATTGTATGTGTAAGAAGTAGTTGGAATTGGGCTATTGCAACACAAATAATTTGAACATTTTTGCTTTAAATGTCCTTACATGACTTATACAGGGGGTCCCTGTTTTACACCAGGGTTCCTGACAGCTGACTTAAACTGGATTTTGACGTAAGTCGGAAAACACCTGAATTCGAACCTAGGTCCCCCACCAATGCTAAAAATAAATATTCTTGGGTCTTTTAATACCTGTACATAAAAATAGTTAAAGTACACTATACAGTCTTGCTTACCTTTACTAATGTGGTTGACTTGCATCTAGATATCTTCAGCCCCATGTCCAACTTAGTTTCTTCTTCCCCCCCTTTCCCCTTTTAATGGCATTAACAATCTGTTCTGAGTCAACAGGAGGCTTGCTGGGGTGTGCCGTTGATGCTGGTTATCCATCCAAAGCACTAATAATATCTTAGTACTAATCATGTTGAAAGTATTGTATGTAATCGCAGTAAATGAGCATGATAAACAATATGGTGGATGAAATGTTGAGAAGCCATGCCTTTACAATGGTGATTCTCTTAAAAATGCGTTCATATTGTGCTGTCCTTTTGGTTTCTCTCTCTAAAATTTGCATATGGTAATTTTGTAAAGAAATTAAAGCTAATTCCTTCAAATAACCAAATACATAAATAAATTAATCAATAAAGCCATTAACTTGATATATACTGTACATATACAACAATGCCATGTGACTATTCTTTCACCAACCTTAACAAACTAATTCACATAAAATTGTATTTACAGATATGTTTCTGGTAATTTTGTAAATAAATTCAATATAATCCTTCAATATAACCAAATACTTAAACAAATAAATGAATAAAACCATTTACTTTTTATATACGAATACATCTGTGCTGCTAGGCTTGTATTCGTCCACCGCTCTCACAAACTGTTCAACGTGCGCAGTTTTAATTTACCGCGCAAGCTAGGTAGGTAAAAATATAGATTTATTAATTTTTTATTGCCTCTGACATAACAGCGGAATAACATAACTCGGAACGATGTAAAATGAGGACCCACTGTAAAACGATTTTATATACAGGTTACAGTATTTACTATTAGTAAACTGATAATATGATCAAAACTATTTTGTTCTCACACAATATGATATACATAAAACTGCATTGACACTTTTCTTTATTTTCATTAGCATGTTTCCCCTGATGTTGGTGGCACTGAACGTAGATATGGCCGTGGTGAAAAACTAATTTTCATTGGTGGGATGCCTAGATCAGGAACTACCTTGGCTCGTGCCATGTTAGATGCTCACCCTGATATTCGATGTGGTGAGGAAACTAGAGTTGTCCCACGTATACTGCAAATGAGACAGCAGTGGAAGAGATCTGCCAAGGAATCAATGAGACTACAAGAAGCAGGAGTCACAGATGAGGTAAATTGTGTTTAAGTGGTTGGTTTATAATAGTGAGTAAATGCTCTCAAAATTAATATTAAATCGTGCACAATAATTATCCAATAGAATAACAACAGTCATAATTACACTCTTGATCTAACCTTCAGTAAAGATTAATGTATATTGAATCAATGAAACTTCATATTCTGATAATCTCATTGGAAATGATGATGATATGTTTTGAAAACACAGAAATTTTCTTTTAGCAATATTTGGATATATATATATATATTAGTATAGCCAACCGTACATAGATATGTCGATTGTAGCTTATTTGAGGAAGTTCACCAGAGAATAAATCTCATACTGCTTTTGTTTTATAAAGGCCTTTTAAAGTAATATATATATATATATATATATATATATATATATATATATATATATATATATATATATATTTATTTATTTATTTATTTTTTTTAATCTTTAATTTTTTTTTTTTTCTCCTAATGATTATTTGTGATATTGTGGAGTGGAAGAAGGGTGAATTTGTGTTGCCCATGCAGCTATTTCAGCTCTAGACTATTCAGTACCAAGGTCTTTCAGCTCCACTATTGTTTCAAGACTCATGTTGATAAAATATTGTGAAGTACCATAAAATATTTATCAGTTCAGCAGTGCTGGCATGGCTTTGCTGAACTGTGATTGCTCTGTAGTTAATTTGTGTTTACTGTATTTTCACTGTGTGAAGGTAGCATTTTTTCAGTAAAAGAGGAAATCTTTAAATAAGTTTGCATGATCCAAGATATTCAGCACCTGAGTCTCGTTGCATATATCATGTCAGTTTTAATAGGACACAAGTTTAAGTGCTTATTTTACAACCTATTAGTTTAACACCAATACATTAATTATTAAAGGAATATATGATACACAGGTGTTAAATATGTATCGATATATCTAAATGTGTTCACTACGGGAATAGAAGAGTCATTCGCACATTTATTAATTAATGGGTATATGATAAATGGGTATTTTGGAGATTTAGCCCCTTAACTGTTGTCGTCGGAAAATTGATTATTATTTTTTTTTCTTTAAAGAAGCATTGCGTCATTGATAGTTATGCAGAAACATCAGTATCTAGCAAAAATGTCGTTAGTACTTGTGGAAATGAACTTCAGTTTATTTAAGGCTGACGGTTATGTTGGTTCAAGATACAAAAGAAAGTGGCGGATTATCAGAGTAATGGTTATTATAGCTTCAACATGCAGACATATTTGTTAGTAATTATGCTAGGAATGCCGAGTGCAGCACTTTTCGAATGGATATCTGTCAACTGTAAAGAACTATATTTTGTAATAATAATTGGGAATCTCCGTACATATTCAGTTCATTGTAAATTACACTGAGATATCCATACTTATGTGCTCTGGAATCGAGTTAATTTCACATGTATTTTTATATGTATATTGCAGAAATGTGCTATGGTGATATATTTTATACTGTACTAAATTACATTATTAAAAATTGCAGGTGCTAGATGAGGCCATATCTTCTTTTATATTGGATATTGTGGTCAACCATGGGCAGCCAGCTAGTCGTCTTTGCAATAAGGATCCATTCACTCTTAAGTCAGCCTCCTATCTAGCAAAACTCTTCCCTAATTCAAAGTTTCTCTTCATGGTGAGAGATGGTAGAGCCACTGTCCATTCCATCATTTCTCGCAAGGTTAGTAGAGCTATGAGCTCATTTTCTGTGAAATCAAGAATATTCGCTATTTGTAGCATTGTTTCTTCTTTCAGTTATAATTTCCTGCGGGAGTTTGAATACAGGAATGTAAAGTATAAAATGAGAGGGATTAGGCTCATATTGCATTATATAATAGACTGGTAGTAATTGACTAGGGAAGATTAGTTATGGACATGGTGTTATTTTGTTTATTGAAACTGTCATTAGTGTATTTTTACGTAAGGTTCATTGCCTTAATTTATTTTGTATGCTTTGAATGAATAAACCTTTCTATTTAGGACCTTGCAGTTTAGCCAAAACAAAGGTTTGCCATTTCTTCATTAAAGGTTTCCTAGTCTCTTTCACTATATGAATCTTAGTGTATTCAAGCTGAATATACGGCATTTATTTTATATCTTTGTAAATATGCAATGAGACACACCCATAAATGTGATTATTTGATATGAATTTCATTTTCCATATACATTTTGTGTTCATATTTCATACCTATTATTGTATCTGTGGTCACTAAGACTTTTTTTGGTAATTTATGGTCGTGTGCATAGTATACTATAGTGAACTCTTTTCTGCTATTAAAATATCTGTAGATCAAGAGATATAAGTAGACTTACATACTGTTGTTGATATTTATCTTTAAAAGTCAGATACTGAAGGGCTTACTGTTTTAGTTTTTTACTGAGAATAGTTGTGCTTGCAGTAAAAGTTGACTATTTAAATATATTAATTTTTATTTATTTTCAGGTAACTATAACTGGCTTTGATCTTTCATCCTACAAGCAGTGTTTACAAAGATGGAATAATGCTGTACAGACGATGAATTCTCAGTGTGAGGAGCTTGGGTCGAGTCGTTGTTTACCTGTGTATTATGAACAACTTGTTCTACACCCCCAAGAGTGGATGAAAAAGATATTAGAATTTCTTGATGTAACATGGGATGATGCAGTTCTTCATCATGAAGATCATATAAATAAACCAGGAGGAGTTTCTTTATCCAAGTAAGTAATATTTGTAATCAGTATGTAAGTTATATTTTTACCTGGAACTGACAGTCTGATCCCATTGTGAACTATTCTCTCAAGAATTTCCTCTACAAATACCAGCAGGATTTTTCCCCTCCAAGCAATTCTCTACAAACATACTCTGGTTGATTTGATTTGCTTGAAAAGGAGAGCCGTCCTTTATTTATAACTGTTAATTTTTAAAGGACTTGATTATCCTTACCATATGAGTCTGCTGTAAATATATTGCCACAGTAATTTACCCATAATTTTGGGCAGGATGTGCATGATTTTTATAAATGTTTGCAGTATATAAGTAACTGTATATGGGCATTGCTTTGAAGTGTCACAGGCAAGAACAAATATACATTAATGCAAGTAGCCTCACTAATTGTACATTGCAAGTCTCACGCCTTGCTTACCATCTAGGCAAACCTACTTAGTTCTAATTGCATTGAGGTTAGTGGAATACCAAGCAGGTGGCATAATATATTAATACCATGCTTTCCAGTAATGAAAATTTGCTTTTAAGTTTTGCTATCTCATGATACTTTTTCTTCATTATTATTATGACAAGAGAATGACATCCAGAAATCTCCTACAAAAAAGTCTCAGGAACTAGTCATATATATAAAATATTGCTGAAAATAATTTTTAGAGTAGTTGAGTCAGAAAACTGTAATGACCCTTTTTATGGTAAAATGACATCATTAGATTAAGAGAGATTAGCAGCTTCCCTACCCCTATCTTATTGTATATGTGAACATTGGAAGGTAACATTCATAAGGGCTGCCTCTTTGTAATTTAGTAAAAAAAAAATCCTATAATTTTTCTTGTCAGATAATCATATTGCCTATAAGCATTTTATTCAAATAATATTTTGTGCATACTTTCAGAGTGGAGCGTTCCAGTGATCAGGTAGTGAAACCTATCAACTTAGATGCTCTTACCAAATGGGTTGGTCAGATCCCCAAAGATGTGGTAGAAGACATGGCAAACATAGCACCAATGTTGGCTACTTTAGGCTATGACCCTTATGGCAACCCTCCAAACTATGGTCAGGCCGATCCTTTGGTGCAAAATAACACCAAACGTTTAGTTAAAGAATCTAACAAATGGCAGGATCGTGCAGAAGAAGTCCTTAGTCTCTCTAAACACCGAAGAGGGGATAATACGTGATTTTAGAAGGGAAGACTGTATAACTGTACGTATTTGTGTGTTGCTTCTTGTATGGGAAGTTGCAAGACTTATTCCAGTTACAGTATGACGATAATGATGGGGGTATTTATATGAATATATATAAATGTGAGTGACGTTTTAAGTTTAGTGTTTTATTTCAATAAGTAAACATTAACCCTCATTAAGCAGTGCTATGGATAATGTATATATACATATATGTCTTTGTCTGTATCAGCCATTGATATATAAATGTTTGAGTGTGTTTAATCATATTTATATTAAATGGGTAGAAAAGCCGACTTCTATATCTTTTTCAAAGTAATTTTTATTCTGAATGTGCATTTACTCACAGAAGTAACAGTCATTCCTCAGTCTGATATACAATTAGATATGTATGTTTCATGGTCATGTATCAAATTTTTTACGTTGGTATATAGTGCCCATTAACTTCCAGTGCTAAATATTTAAGTTATAAGTTTATGTATGTACTAGGCACTTAAATTTGTGTGGCTATCAATATGTTAGTCAGTCGCTAATCTTAAATTAATGACTACAACAGAAACCCTTGTAGCTACTCCAGAACATGAACTTTTATAGTGAACTAAATGTCCAAATGCATTAGAACAGTTTATCAAGTATGAGTACATTTGGAGTACCAAAATAATGAGTGTTTACACAAGACCCTGATGTTCCTTGTCATTTAAAAGTTTTTATTTTTTTAAGCACTAAACCTTGATCATAAAGTAAATGTATGGATGCAGCTTGAGATTAAGCCACATAATCCATTGGTTAGATGTTGCAATAATGTTCTGTTCCACAGGTGCTCGCTATAGGTTTTATAGTTTTTCATGGACAGTTTTAACATTTTCCTCACCCTGCCCATTTTGAGGTCTTCATTATCAGAGTTTGTCCTTTAAGGATACGGTCTCCATAAACTTCCTGTGAGTGTCAATGATGGTTTCCGGTCATATGCAGAATGCTGTCCATAGCCTGTTTAGAATCGTCACTGTACTTTGACTACAGATTGAAAAACCTGTCATGCATCACTTTTACACCTCTTCTCTAGAGTCAGTTTAGTAGCAGAAGAGAACGTCACAAAACTACAAAAGTTGACTCAAAACAATTCTCAACTATTGAGTAAGAGTTTACCATATCTACAAAGGAAATTGAAAATAAAATTTTACCACATGTCTCAACTTATTACATAATTTAAGTAACTTTCATATTGTGATTATTAAAGCCAGGAATTTTTCAATTTGGTGTTGTATTAAAATACTTAATTTTTTATGTGTAGAAACTTCAGTACTTAAGAGCATAAAGTTTTTGCTTTTTGAAATGTTTACGTTCTTCAAGTAGTTACCAATAATACATTACAGTAATTTCATTAATGTTCATATGTTTAAAGTGGGGTGAAACCTGCTTTTATTATGCAGTTATAGTGTAAGGAATTGATAAATTATCATCAAATTTCTGAAGCTTTATTTGGTTTTGAATTTAAAAAAGGAATTTGTAATGCATTTCAGAAATGCTTGTGGTACAGATGTATAATAATATTTTCTTACAGTACTTACGTGTTTAAAGACTATTGATAATTCTGCTATGATAAAATATTACTGCAGAGTTTGTAGGAATTTATTTTCTTATCTGTCCCTTAGGTTGAGAAACTGTTGCCCTCATTTCTATAAGGTTTAAGAGGTTGCTAATTGGAACTGGCAGTCAGTCCTCTGAATTTGATTTTTAACATATATTACCCCGTTAAAAAAAGCGAGGATGAGCAGAGTATAGTGTAGCCTTGCAGCCTTTGTTCTTTTGAACAGTCATGGCCATCCTTCTAGCAATTTCAATATCTGGTTTCATGTATGCAAAATACATACATCGTAGTCAAAGATTCAGGTTTATCACAGCAGAGATGAGATCTGGAGTCCATAGTAGAGGAAAAATAGATACTTTTTGGGGCCTACCAAGGTAGAATTGATTTGCAGGATTTCTCCAGCAGTGTTTTACATGTGTGACAAGAACTTTTAGGTAAGAAAAAATTAAGTGTTGGAATGTGCCTTAGTAGTATTTCTGAGGTCAGATAGTTCCATAGGGGAGATATGTAATAATTTGAAATTCATAAAGAAACCGAAAAATATCTTGTATAGATAATACAAATAAGGTTTATAATGTTATTTGATAATTCACCAAAATTATGCATAGCACTTATAGAGAAGTTAAATAAAGCTTCTATATCACTGAGAGAAACTGAAGTACACAAAGCCTAGCTACTTAAATTTTGAGGCTTTTTATTTGTATTTTAGATGGGGGAACGTATCAGATTTTAGTATCTGTGAGAAATTATTGTTCTATTCAAGCCTTTTTACTTATTAAAATTCATTCTATTTAAAATACCTGTTACTTAATCATCCTACTTACAAATGTGTAATGTAATCATTATTGTAGCTTTCTTTAATGATGTAAAAGCTAAAATTTATCATTGTATTACATATCAGTCATAAAGAAGAGTATGAAAATGCGTCCCATTTTTATTTTCTGTTTGCATTTACTGATATAAATACCTGTCTATATGCAAGAATCATATTCCCCCCTTACAAGAGCTGTGGCTGAGTCAAAGAAAAATACCTTGACTCTTTGTGGGAAGAAACTACAGAGGAAGAGATTCCCAGTCCCCTCACTTTGCCCCATTTAGTATATAGCTCAATGGATAGTACTGATTGCAGGCTCAGGAAATGTAGGAAAAGTAAGAAAACGAGGATGGACCCAAAGATAAAGTGGTGGAGATTGAAAGATGCAGAGATGAGAGCTATGTTTAAGGGAAGAGTGTTGGAAGCGATAAGGTTGCATGAAGATGTACAAGAATGGTGGACAGAGAATAGTAAGGTGATTTTGAGGGTTGGTGAGGAGGTACTTGGAAAGTCATCAGGAAGGAAACCCCCAAATGATAAAAGAGTCATGGTGGTGGAATGAGGAAGTGCAAGAATGGATGAAGAACAAGAAAGAAGCTAAGAAAAAGGCAGATTTATCAGGCCTGGAGCAGGATAAAGAGTACAAGCAGGCAAAGAAAGAAGCACGGAGAGCAGTAGCAAAAGCAAAGGCAGAGAAATTGAATGAAGTCTATGAAGAGCTCTAAACACCAGAAGGAGAGAAGAAAATACGGCGAATTGCCAAGGCCCGAGATGCTGCAACCAAGGACTTGACCCAAGTAAGACAAATGAAGGATAACTATGGAGTAGTTCTAGTAGAAGAGGATGAAATAAAAAGCAGATGGGAAACTTATTTTGAAGGATTACTAAATGAAGAGAACCCAAGAGCAGTATTTGAAGATGGACTTCCAAATGAAGCTGTTACAACAACAGTGGCTAGAAGAGAGGTAGAGCAGGCAGTAGGGAAAATGAAAAATGGAAAGGCAGCAGGACCTGATAAGATGCCAGTGGAGGTATGGAAGAGTTTTGGAGAGGAAGGCATAGTTATCTTGTGGGACTTAATGCAAAAGATCTTTAGTCAGGAAAAGATGCCAGAGGAGTGGAGAGGAAGCTTAATCATCCCAATCTATAAAGGGAAGGGAGACATTCAGGAGTGTGGAAACTATAGAGGTATAAAGTTGTTAAGTCATACTATGAAGATATGGGAGAAGATCATAGAGAGGAGACTCAGAGAGGTAACGACAATTGAGGATGAACAGTTTGGCTTCATGCCTGGAAGAGGGACAGAGGATGCCATATATGCCTTGAGACAAATGATTGAGAAGCATAAGGAGAAACAGAAAGGACTGCATATGGTCTTTATTGACCTGGAAAAGGCATATGATCGAGTACCACGTCAAGAGGTGTGGAGGTGTATTAGATAAAAGGGAGTCCCCGAGAAATATGTAAGAATCATCCAAGATATGTATGACAGGGCAGAGGCAAATGTTAAGAGCAGTGTGGGCTTGACGAAAAGTCTCTCGGTAAATGTTGATCTGCATCAAGGGGCTGCTTTGAGTCCACATCTATTTGATCTGGTCTTGGATGTAGTAACCCAGGGTATTAGAGATCAATCTCCATGGTGTATGCTCATTGCAGATGACATTGTACTGTGTAGCAACAGACGAGAGGTAGTGGAGGAGAAGCTTGAGGAGTGGAGAAGAGTGATGGAGGATAGAGGACTGAAAATCAGCAGGCAGAAGACAGAGTACTTGAGGTTGAGAGATGATGAGGATGGGGAGGTCAATTTGCAGGGGAAGGTGTTGAAAAGAGTTGATAAGTTCAAGTATATGGGATCAACAGTAGCAGAGGATGGTGACCTAGTCAGCAATAACCCACAGAATACAAACGGGATGGAAGAACTGGAAGAAAGTGTCTGAGGTGCTGTGCGATAGGAGAATAGGGATTAAGTTGAGGGGTAAAGTGCATAAGACAGTTGTGAGACCTGCGATGATGTATGGAGCAGAGACATGGGCAATAAAGAAGACACAAGAGAAAAAACTGGATAGAGATGAGGCTGTTGAGATGGATGTGTTGGGTGACAAGAAGCGATAAGATCAGAAACGAGGTAATTAGAGGTACCTCAAAAGTTAAAGAAATATCAGATAAGATACAAGAAAGTAGACTAAGATGGTATGATCATGTCGTTAGGAGGGATGAACAGTATGTTGGGAGGAGGGTGATGGAAATGGATATACAGGGTAGGAAAAGGAGAGGGAGACCAAAGCGTAGGTGGATGGATTGCATCAATGACGACCTGAGGTCTAAAGGTTTGTTGGGTGATGAGGTATGGGACAGAAACAAATGGAGAAAACTGGCCAGAAACATCGACCCCACATAAAAGTGGGGAAAAGATGTAGACGAAGAAGAAGTTAAAATTTTGAGGTATACCAAGGAAAGTGATAAGAAGTGGAAAAGAAACTAGACAAGGCATGGAGTGAACAGAATATGTCAAGATATTTTAGAGAAAATGAGATGGTAAGTTACAATTAAAAGTAAGGGATGAAGATGTAGTAGTAGAAATGGGGGTAGAATACTTAGTGAAAGTAGGTCACTTCTATAACTGAAGAGTGACCGGATAGTAGCAAGACTTCCCTCTCCCACTGCCGAGGCCACGTAACACTTGCCAAGTGCCCTCGTCTCACAGGTACTGTTTGGAGATTTGTAGCTCGTGCATTGATAGGTACAGCGACTGTTTCTTCCCATCTACCTCCAGACTCTGGAACTCTCTTCCTCCTCCTGTCTTTCCTATACTTATAACCTATCTTTCTTTAAAAAGCAGATCTATCGTCATTTCAGGGCCTAATCCTGCCATATCTCTAAGTCCTCAGTACTTTGACTATTCTTTCAGTCTGTCCTTTCCTTGTTGTATCATTGCCTCATCTCTGCCTTGTCCATGACTTTTTTCTTTTCCTTCGTCTTGGTGTTTTCTTCGTGCCCGAGCCTTTGTTGATGAGGGCAGATTTTTGCTCGTCCCAATGTCCCACTTAAAAAAAAAAAAAAAAAAAAAGTTACATAATTTGAGAGAGCAGGAAAGATTCAAGTGCAGACAGATGGAGATGAATTATTGTGGTGAGTGTCTGTCACTCTTAAGTGCCAGTACTTTTCAATCTATATTGACACAGAAAATCCCCATCAGCAACAGGAAGCGTCATCATGGCTTTTCCTGGTGGTCTTCCCCTGTTGGTTTTCACACCATTATCTATGGACTTATTTTGGTTCTCAGAGCAAAGACACTTATTTAACTTGTACAGTAATAACTTTCCCTGGGTCATTTATTCATTTACATCAAAAAGATTCTTCAATCAAAAATACTATTTAAAGATGACTTTGGTCCCTTTTAAACTTGTATAAGCAATCCCATAACGTCAGTGATACAATAAATGTCGTTTGATAGTGCAACATTTTAATAGTCTTTTTAAATAGTATACAATATGCATATAGTTTAATACATGCGAAAAGAAAAACTCAAAAATATTACCTGATATGAATGATGTGATTGTTGGAGGACATGGCTTAAACTCCAGTTGCACTGATGTTGATGGCTTAAGATCTTTACTTAGACTGGCAGCGTGCTGCAAGAACTTCTTGAGAGTTCCCTGACCGGTCTTGCTATTCTTTTTTTTCCTGAATGAATCTATATGGGAAAATATTTTTCTAAACTGCCCCCATAATTTTTGAAGACTTGAGTATTGAGATCTATATCCTTAGAAGTGCATGCACTTTCTCAGTGTGCCAAGGCCTGTCACATTTTGTTGGTGATGAAGTGTCGCAGATGTGTGGGTGGCCATAAGCATTGTCTAAGATAATAAGGATTTTAAGCAGGATTCTCTTGTCTTTACAGTACTTCTCAATTGCTAGTACAGGGTGACTGAAGAACCAGTCCTCAAAATATTATGATAGTTACCCAAGCCTAATGATATGACATCCATGTAACCGGGAGATTGGCCTTGGGGATGTTCTTCAGCTCTTGAGGGAGAGAGGCCTTGGGGATGTTCATCACTTTGTGTTGCTGATGGAGTATATCATCAAAGATGTTCTCCCTGAGAGTAGGGGCACTGATAAGGACACGAGGAGGAAGTATTCGAAAGGAGCTTACGACAAAATTAATCATCTTTTTGCAGTTATTGACTGGATGACTTTATATAACAAATGGGAAGCTAGATACTTGTTGCATACCATCCACCAAAACAGGAGTTATCAATGCCAAAGAGAAATGGTTCAGTAATGAGTGTCAGCTAAGGAGTGGAGAGACAAATGCTGGAATAGGTATAGAATGGGAAACAATATAAATGCCTGGCAGACATATAAACGAGCAAGAAATTATTACAGTACATAAGTAAAAGAAGAGGCAGAGAGGTATGATGAGAGGGATATTACCAGGAAGGCTAAGAAAATCCCAAACTTTTCCACAGCTTTGTTAAAGAGAAACTGAGGATCAATGAACATGTTTTAAGTTAAAAAGGGCAGATGGAAGCATCACTGAGACAGATGAAAAAATCTGCAAAGAATTGAAGAAAGAGTTTCAGTCGGTATTTACAGCAGAAAATAATCCACCTCCTCAGATTGCAGATATAAAAGATCATGGGTCAGTATTCAATATCTTCATCTACAGAGGTATGCAAAGCATTGATGGAGAAGCCCATAAAGCAACGGGTCCTGATGACATATTCCATTACGTACTTAACAAGTGCTCAAAGCCAATATCGGTAGTGCTATGCATCATATATGAAAAGTCTCTGGAATCTGGGGAGATTCTAAGATGCTGGAAGCAAGCGAACTTGGTACCTACTTTCAAAAAAGAGAGAAGAGAGACAGCTTTAGAGTATAGGTCTGTTTCCTTGACCAACATAGTTTGCAAACTTATGAAGAAACTACTAAGGAAATGTATCTCTCTTCACTTGGAATCCTTCAATTTTTCGTCAAGGAGACAAATAGACTTCAGAGAAGGAATCAACAGTAACAAACTTATTAGCATTTTACGATGAGGTAAACCAGATCTTACAAGAAAGAGAGGGCTTGGCAAATTACATATTCTTAAGATTTTCAGAAGGCATTTGATACGGTCCCATATGTAAGACTTGTTAAGAAGCTGCAAGAATAGGAGTAAATGTCTTGGAAAAAAATTACTTAGAAGGAAGGGAACAGAGGCTTGGAGTAAGACATTCAGTGTATGACTAGATAAAGGTTAGTAATGAAGTTCCATTGGGTTCTGTTTTAGGGCGAATTTTGTTCCTTGTGTATGTAAATGACCTACCGAAGGCTGTAAAAGCATTTTTGAATATGTTTGCAGACAATGCAAAGATTGTAAAGATAGTAATATTCGAAAACAATGGTAGAGAACTTCAGGAAGACCTTAATAGTCTGCATGAGTGGTCAGAAAAAGTGGCTAATGAAATTGAATACTTCAAAATGCAAGGTGATGAGAATGGGTACAAGTGCAAGTAGGCCCATATTTGGGTACTCAATAGCAGGTGCAGAAGTTTAAGAGACAGAGAACTAGAGAGATCTAGGAGTACACATATTGGCAGATTTGTCTCGGGAAATGCATTTACAGTAATCCCTCGTTTATCGTGGGGGTTCGGTTCCGGGACTGGCCGTGATAGGCGAATTTCCGCGAAGTAGAAACCTATATATTAAAAAAAAAAAAAAAAAAAAAAAAAATATATATATATATATATATATATATATATATATATATATATATATATATATATATATATATATATATATATATATATATATATATATATATATATATATATATAAATGATTATGACACCAGGACGGGCCAAAATTTTAAAAATTAAACAGCCTTTATAAGTCTGTAAAGAGAAACAAGATGGAGAGTGTAAGGACCTGTCAGATGTGAAGGGATTATAAAAGATGTGTAATGAATATTCAGCTCTCTGCTGGGTTTTAATATACCTCTGCATTACTTTCATGATGTCTATTCCAAAAATTCTCCTTAGAACTTATTATTATTATTATTATTATTATTATTGTTATTATTATTATTATTATTATTATTATTGGCAACAATAATTTTCCTTTGATGATGATTGTGGAGATTATTATTATTATTACGAATTTGTAATTAAACCATTATTTTTACAATAAATAATGTAGTTTTGGTTGAATGAACAAGAGTTAATTAAAGATCTATCTCTCTCTCTCTCTCCAACATTCTATTCTACCCAACCCCCCACACACTCTTTGTCCCAGCAAACTAGGGAGGGGCACTGTACACAAATATTAAAGTAAATAAACCAACAGATGTACAAACAATGATGAGCCCTTAATAATAATAATAATAATGATAATAATCTCCACAATCATCATCAAAGGAAAATTATTACCGCCAATAATAATAATAATAATAATATCTAAGGAGAATTATTGGAATAGACATCATGAAAGTAATGCAGAGGTATATTAAAACCCAGCAGAGAGCTGGATATTCATTACACATCTTTTATAATCCCTTCACATCTGACAGGTCATTACACTCTCCATCTCTGTTTCTCTTTACAGCCTGATAAAGGCTGTCTTATTTTATCATTTTTGGCCCATCGTGGTGTCACAATAATCTTAAAAAAAATCCGCGATAGGTGAACCGCAAAATAGCGAGGGATTACTGTAATGGCATAGTAAAATGACTGCTTATACTTTCTTAGCAAATGTAATAGTAGTTTTCAGACACATGGACAAGGAAATGTTCAGAGATATATATGTAACTTATGTGAGGACAAAGCTTGAATATGCAGCACCCCATTAAAATCTGCACTTGAAAAAGCATATAAATAATCTGGAAAAGACCAAAAATATGCTACAAAGCTGGTGCCAGAAAAACTCAATCTTAGTTTTGAGGAGAGGCTGAGGGACTTGGACTTACCATTACTTAAGGCTAGAAAACTGAAGGGGGATATGACGTGGGTTTTCAAATTCCTTCAAGGTTTTGACAGTGAATGCTATCAATATTTTGATATGGCTGGCTCTAGAACTAGAGGTCATAGATTGAAGCTTTGTAAGAAAACTTTGCAGGATGTAAAGAGGTACTTTTTTTAGTAAAGGAATAGTTAATGATTGGACTTGGCTAAGTGCGGAAGTAGTAAACACTTACAGCATTCATAGTTTCAAAAACAAATATAAGTATCAATGAGCATAAAAATGAAACTGACCAGGAGACAGCGAGATATAGTTGGTAGCGCCTTGACTTAGTAATTATAAGTCCTAGGTTCGAGTCCCGGTCGGGGTAAAAAAATATGATTCATGTTTTCACATATTTAATGTGCTTGCTTGGTTATTGTATGACCCGAATGAGATTGGGAATTGAATTAAATGCTACAATGAAGCCACGAGTGAGGTTGGGGAATCTGTAATATGAACATAGTGGCATTCAGATAGAATGCGTTCATCCCTACGTATAGCAGATATAAGCTATAAGGTTGGATTCCTTTTATACCTTCTGTGGTGTGTAGTTGGTAGCGCCTTGACTTAGTAATTATAAGTCCTAGGTTCGAGTCCCGGTCAGGGTAAAAAAATATGATTCATGTTTTCACATATGTAATGTGCTTGCTTGGTTATTGTATGACCCGAATGAGATTGGTAATTGAATTAAATGCTAAAATGAAGTGAGTGAGGTTGGGGAATCTGTAACATGAACATAGTGGCATTCAGATAGAATGCGTTCATCCCTACGTATAGCAGATATAAGCTATAAGGTTGGATTCCTTTTATATACCTTCTGTGGTGTGTAGTTGGTAGCGCCTTGACTTAGTAATTATAAGTCCTAGGTTCGAGTCCCGGTCGGGGTAAAAAAATATGATTCATGTTTTCACATATGTAATGTGCTTGCTTGGTTATTGTATGACCCGAATGAGATTGGGAATTGAATTAAATGCTAAAATGAAGCCACGAGTGAGGTTGGGGAATCTGTAATATGAACATAGTGGCATTCAGATAGAATGCGTTCATCCCTACGTATAGCAGATATAAGCTATAAGGTTGGATTCCTTTTATACCTTCTGTGGTGTGTAGTTGGTAGCGCCTCGACTTAGTAATTATAAGTCCTAGGTTCGAGTCCTGGTCGGGGTAAAAAAATATGATTCATGTTTTCACATATGTAATGTGCTTGCTTGGTTATTGTATGACCCGAATGAGATTGGGAATTGAATTAAATGCTAAAATGAAGCCACGAGTGAGGTTGGGGAATCTGTAATATGAACTTAGTGGCATTCAGATAGAATGAATTCATCCCTACGTATAGCAGATATAAGCTATAAGGTTGGATTCCTTTTATACTTTCTGTGGTATGGAGTTGGTAGAGCCTTGACTTAGTAATTATAAGTCCTAGGTTCGAGTCCCGGTCGGGGTAAAAAAATATGATTCATGTTTTCACATATGTAATGTGCTTGCTTGGTTATTGTATGACCCGAATGAGATTGGGAATTGAATTAAATGCTAAAATGAAGCCACGAGTGAGGTTGGGGAATCTGTAATATGAACATAGTGGCATTCAGATAGAATGCGTTCATCCCTACGTATAGCAGATATAAGCTATACGGTTGGATTCCTTTTATACCTTCTGTGGTGTGTAGTTGGTAGCGCCTTGACTTAGTAATTATACGTCCTAGGTTCGAGTCCCGGTCAGGGTAAAAAAATATGATTCATGTTTTCACATATGTAATGTGCTTGCTTGGTTATTGTATGACCCGAATGAGATTGGGAATTGAATTAAATGCTAAAATGAAGCCACGAGTGAGGATGGGGAATCTGTAATATGAACATAGTGGCATTCAGATAGAATGCGTTCATCCCTACGTATAGCAGATATAAGCTATAAGGTTGGATTCCTTTTATACCTTCTGTGGTGTGTAGTTGGTAGCGCCTTGACTTAGTAATTATAAGTCCTAGGTTCGAGTCCCGGTCGGGGTAAAAAAATATGATTCATGTTTTCACATATGTAATGTGCTTGCTTGGTTATATATATATATATATATATATATATATATATATATATATATATATATATATATATATATATATATATATATATATATATATATATTTTTTTTTTTTAATTACTATTATTAATAATTTTTTGTTAATACAATTCAGTCATGAATGGATTTTAATTTCCTTTGCAGCCAGTTTGTGGGGATTATCAACTAACATCGGTTAGCTATTAACATTGGTATCTCTTAATCCCTTGCAAATTTTCCTTGGGCAGGTTTTTCTCCTTTTCAATTGTTCTTTATTTGCTAGTTGTATGCCTTGTCTTTGTACTTTGAGAAGGTGGCCACTTAAGGTCACGAAATTATTAAGTACTTTATAGATGAATTTTCTTTGTTTTCTTTAATGGGCTTTTCCTACCATTATATATATATATATATATATATATATATATATATATATATATATATATATATATATATATATATATATATATATATATATATATATATATATATATATATATATATATATATATATATATATATATATATATATATATATATATATATATATATATATACAGTGTTACCTCACTTAACGCGGTAGTTCGGTTCCGGGACCCGGCGCGAACCGGGAAATCCGCGAAGTAGGATCAGCCTATATGTACATAGATATTTTAATATATTTTTACGTTTACACTGTATAAACTGTCCCTGTACTGTTAACATACCACCCTTTACTTCATAGATAACAGCATGCAAGCGTAAGTTTATATGAAAGTTATAGGAAAACTTACCGTGAATGTGATGACGTGACATACATACTCATTTACAATTATTTTTTCGTTTACGTACTGTATAAACCCTCCCTACACTGTTAAAAAAACACCCTCAACATTATAGATAACAGCAAGCAACGTAAATTTTTATGAAAGTGATAGGAAAACTTACAGTGAATGTGATGATGACGTGACATACATACTCATTTACAATTAGTTTTTCGTTTACGTACTGTATAAACCCTCCCTGCACTGTTAAAAAAACACCATTTACATTATAATTAACAGCAAGCAACGTAAATTTTTATGAAAGTGATAGATAAAATTACGGTGAATGAGGTGATGATGACGTGACATACATACTCATTTACAATTATTTTTTCGTTTACGTAATGTATAAACCCTCCCTGCATCCACAAACCTTTTTCCTTCTTTCAACATATCTAAGAGTTTCCCTTTTTCCACAATGGTTAACATTTTCCTATGCAGCTTAGGCTGACTAGCAGGAGCCTTAGAAGGTGAAGGACGTTTGGGAGGCATTGCAAAGGTAAAATAATGCGAAAAAACACAATCACAAGCAAAACGTATTAGTAAGCACAACGAGAACAGCGCACATGAGAGTTAGACTAAGCGAGTGAGGCGGCACATTGGAAATTGGAGGGAAAAGCAAACTGCAATGAAAAAGCCAATCAGACCCCATGATACAGAAAATATTGAAAAGCAAGTCTGTGATTCGTTGTCTCCAGACCTTTCAGCCAATAGCATTCCATGAACTATCTCACGTAGGTGAGAGCCTTTTCCTTTCCGAAACGTTGATAGCGGTATCGTATTTTACAAGGTGAAATACTGTTAGTACTTTATGTTTTTTATTATTTTTTACTGTTTTATTATTCTTAGGCTAGGAAATACTTGTTTTATCAATAAAATAATGAAAATTTTAATATTCACTAGGTCACGTAGGTGAGAACCTTTTCGTTTTCCGAAACGTTGATAGCGGTATCGTATTTTACATGGTGAAATACTGTTAGTACTTTATGTTTTTTTTATTATATTTTACTGTTTTATTATTCTTAGGCTAGGAAATACTTGTTTTATCAATAAAATAATGAAAATTTTAATATTCACTAGGTCACATAGGTGAGAGCCTTTGCGTTTTCCGAAACACTGATACCGGTATAGTATTTTACGTGGTGCAATACTGTTTACTATTTTTCACTGTTTTATTATTCTTAGGCTAAGAAATAAATATTTTTTTATCAAAATCATGAAACTACTGGAAATATAAATATATATGCTAGCTCACGTAGCTGTGACCCCAATACATTGTACGCTATCGGACACTATTTCGCATGATGCAATACCCTGTACTGTGAGTTATACTGTACGTACGTATATCTAAATTTATGTTTTTTACTATTTTTTTACTGTTTTATTATTCGTAGGCTGGGAAATAATTTTTTTTTATCAATTAAATAATGAAAATTTTTTTCAATACAAAAATGAAAATACTGAAATTTTTTTTTTCAATATTTTAATATTTTTGCGTATACCCATAAAATAAAATAATAATTTATAAAAAAAAAAAAACGCGATAGAGTGAGAACACGAACCAAGAAACGTGAATAACCGGGGTAACACTGTGTGTGTATATATATATATATATATATATATATATATATATATATATATATATATATATATATATATATATATATATATATATATATATATATATATATATATATATATATATAAAACTATCACACCACACTGCTTCTTCTAACCAGTGCCACTTACATATCATTTCCTATTTAACTTTTTAAATTAGAGAACTGTCCACTTCGGTCATCCCAACTTTTTTTTTGATACCTAACATTTCAGTGTCACTCTCCTATACCCCCTCTGCTACACTCCACTATTGATATAATACTTGTGATATTCTCCCTTTAGATCACTACTGTATTAAAGTATTTTGTTGCATTATCCATATTATTCTTTGCATATTTTCCTCATACATTTGTATATCCCACTATTGATCTTTAATAGCACTCTCTTCTAATTCACAGATTTAACTTTCTCATCTACTCTACATTTTTCTCCACAAGCCTTTGTCTAAGCTTCTAAAGTGTCTATTTTCTATAGTTTATGTAAAATTATTTATAATTGTAAACTATCAAAGTACCATGAAGATTAAGTGTGGCACTTATACCGTAGTCCAATAAAACAAGTTATGGCTGTTTATCATCCTGATATCCTGGAACCTTCTTATTTAAAGGTGATAAAACAGTTTCAAATACCTTAACAGTAATCACCTGACAATACACAGAACTAAAGTGGAAATATCTATACATTTAATTTCCAAGTTGACAAATCTAGATATTCTAAATCATCATTATTAAACTCGACATTTTTGAGTGATCAAGCTTCACATAATGTAATACCACAGATTGTTTTCTTATCAAATAAACACTCAGCAGCAAAATTATATATTCCTACAAATTTTCTTTATCACTTCTGACTTGATACATATTCAAGTAGGGAAAAAGCAGTTTGCATAATTCTTTTGACGAGATGCTTATTTATGTATGGGAAATGGTCTGTATTACTATTTTGACTTGATGCATATGCAAACATGGAAAATGCAGTCAGTATTACTCTTTCGACTAGATGCATATTCAAGCACGGAACATGCAGTGTTACTGTTTTGACTTAATGCATATTCAAGTAACGAAAATGCAGTCAACCATAACTTAGAGTTAAGGTAGTCACTGCCCTCAGATAAGTTACTCACACAAATATGAATATATGACTCGAAGGAACTAATAAGATAAAATATTTTAATATTCTGACTTGTATAGCATTCTTGAAGTGTCACTTGACACATACAGTATCCTTAATATTCGTACATGAGATATTAATTTCATACAATAAGCTTAATAGTAAGCAGAGCTATAATCACAGATTATTCAGAATGTTATAATACTTTTTGTAAAAAATGAAGCTACCAATATTATTCAAAGCATACCCTGAAAAACTTAATGAAAAAACTTGACTTGTGTACATTGATACAAAGTTTGTGAGGTGAATGGTTAGCAAGTGTTTAAACTCCACAAAAAACGTTATGTACAGTACTTTAATCTCTAAAAGCAGTTTAATTGCACAATGGTTTAACCAGAGTAGCCAGGCATTTTCCTACGTAATTATTATTGTACTTTTATCTATACCAGGACTAACTTCCTCAAGTATATGAGGATGGCAAGTATAGAGAATAAGTAATAAAAATATTAGAAACAGAAAAATATAATACAAAGTAAGAATACTAATTATAATATTAGAGGAGTAATCAACATGCGAAATACAATATAATACCCATTAAGATCACTACGATATCTGCTCTACAATTCAGCGGCTACAACGGCTGACAACCGATCTTCATAAAATAGCTGGAAACCAAGGAAAGAGTAAATCTAGGTTACAAAATAATTGCAACAGAAAGAAACCATCAAATCTGACAAATCTATTATAAAGATGCATTTTCAGTTAATACCAATTTTTCCTTTTGCTCCATTCATACCAAGAATTTAAAACATCATAATGAAAAAGCATAATAGCGTTATCAAAATTGAAGGAATTATACCTCCTGGCAAAATAATAATAAAAATACATTAAAGAAGCATATGTAACTTGGATATAATTCTACTAGCCAAATCTCCTGACTTAAAATATGCAATTATGATTACCTGAAAAAAAAATAATCTAAACCCACAGGCTTTTATGCCATAGAAGAAGTTTGAATGTAAACAGTTTTTAAAGCAGCAGAAAACTTTTTTTTTTCATACAATAGGTCCAATATTGCAATAGCTTTTACATTTACTTCTTATTACACTAAGTGTGTAAAACAATGAATCTCCTGTATATCTCTTTATTTAAAGAACCACTATTTGTATTAAAACCATGAGTTATCAGAACGCATTGTCTACAAATACAGTAATCCCTTGCTATATCGCGGTTCACCTATCGCGGATTCAGTGGAAAAAAAAAAAAAAATTATTGTGACACCAGCATGGGCTAAAAAATGCTAAAATAAGACAGCCTTTATCAGGCTGTAAAGAGAAACAGAGATGGAGAGTGTAATGACCTGTCAGATGTGAAGGGATTATAAAATGTGTAATGAATATCCAGCTGTCTGCTGGGTTTTAATATACCTCTGCATTACTTTCATGATGTTTATTCCAATAATTCTCCTTAGATCTTATTGTTATCATTATTATTATTATTATTATTATTGGCGATAATAATTTTCCTTTGGTGATGATTGTGGAGATTATTATTGTCATCATTATCATTATTAAGGGCTCATCACTGTACATCTGTTGGTTTATTTACTTTAATGATTGTGTACAGTGCCCCTCCCTAGTTTGCTGGGACATAGAGTGTGTGGGGGGTTGGGTAGAATAGAATGTGAGAGAGAGAGAGAGAGAGAGAGAGAGAGAGAGAGAGAGAGAGAGAGAGAGAGAGAGAGAGAGAGAGAGAGAGAGAGAGAGAGAGAGAGAGAGAGAGAGAGAGAGAGAGAGAGAGAGAGAGAGAGAGAGAGAGAGAGAGAGAGAGAGAGAGAGAGAGAGAGAGAGAGAGAGAGAGAGAGAGAGAGAGAGAGAGAGAGAGAGAGAGAGAGAGAGAGAGAGAGAGAGAGAGAGAGAGAGAGAGAGAGAGAATCTTTAATTAACTCTTGTTCATTCAACCAAAACTACATTATTTATTGTAAAAATAATGGTTTAATTACAAATTCGTAATAATGATGATAATAATAATGATAATGATAATAAATAATAATAATAATGATCTCCACAATCATCATCAAAGGAAAATTATTGTTGCCAATAATAATAATAATAATAATATCTAAGGAGAATTTTTGGAAAAGACATCATGAAAGTAATGCAGAGGTATATTAAAACCCAGCAGAGAGCTGGATATTCATAACAAATCTTTTATAATCCCTTCACATCTAACAGGTCATTACACTCTCCATCTCTGTTTCTCTTTACAGTCTGATAAAGGCTGTCTTATTTTATCATTTTTGGCCCGTCCTGGTGTCATAATAATTATATATATATATATATATATATATATAATTTAAGGTGTTCCTACTTTGCGGGAATTCCCCTATCGCGGCCGGTCCCGGAACCGAGCCCCCGCAATGAACGAGGGATTACTGTATTACATGTTAATTATTACTTAAGTGAATTAAAAATTCAGTTAACAACCTAATGATGACACATTAAATAAAAAGCACATGAAATTATGCTTTCTTTAACAACCTTGAACTAATAGTTACTCTCCTGCAGTGACTTATCGCGAGATGAACAAAATGATAATCTTTGTATACTGTATATGATACTTATCAAACTACCAATTGTCAGATAAACAGCAATAAAATCTCTCCAAAATTAAATCAAGGAATATTAAATTCATAGGTGCAAGATACATACATTCAGAATGTGCACAGGCAAAACATTAAAAAGCCACCTTCGGTATTAATTTCACAACAAGGTAAAGTTAATTTAATGAGTAAATTATGATACAATAAGTTGCAAACAAAGCTCTCACTTCACAGTTTCTAGTTCTTGAAATAGTTTATCACATATATGAAACTTAATTTTATAACAGTTATGCAGTAGTAATAGAAATAAACCAAAGCAACACACAATACAAAGGAATGTGATTCCATCCAGGATAATAATGAATGGACAATGAATTACATTATTTTCAATAGCAATAAAAAATATTCAATAGCTATATTAAAATGAAGCCTCTTTAAAAAGAGAATTCCCTAATCTACCTTCAGAATAAATGTAAGGGACAGTAGTACACTAAGAATGGGTGTAAGCAATTAGTGTTGGTACTACATTAAAACACCTAAACCCATACTACCTTTCTGATACAGTGAGAGAAAGACTAGAAAATAAAATATTGCTTATAAAGACATGCAAAACTACTTTAATGAAAATTTAATGTTTCAACAATTAAGAAAATATTTGTTCATGAAATAAGAGGATGTTAATAGCATAATCAATATCACTACTTTGTAGTAAAGAACTCTCTTATGATGTCTGTATATACAGCAAATGTCAATACTAAATATACATAGTGTACCATAAAAATTTGGACGGACAAGCAAGCCTTGATGCAGTGCATTTAAAAAATATGCTACTCATACTGCCAACTACAGAAATTTACATACAAAATATTTCTATACAGCATACTGTGCATATATAAGAATATTCTATTTTCAACAATATCAAAATAGCATCACTAGCATGAACATGCTACACACAAGAAAAACTGACAATATTCAGAGGAAAGAATTTAAAAATAGCCTGTAGGGAGACACTAACTGAAATTTAACAGATAAACAAGATGCGTAAATGGTCCTCTGCAATATGCATAAATATATATATTATGTAATCTATGTATGAACGTACGTGTCATGAAACCCAAAACAGAGCTCCTGCATCATGACAAAGAGGATGTTAATGAATGCATTTCTTACACACACACAGCAAGACTAGGTGGAAATGTCTTGGAATGGATTAAAACTTACTTAGAAGGAAGGGAACAGAGGGTTAGAGTGAGATGCAGTGTCAGAATGGAGAAGAGTTAGTAGCGGGGTTAAACAGGTTCAGTTTTAGGGCCACTTTTGTTCCTTGTACAGGGGTATATATAAATGACCTACCAGTGTGTAAATTCATTCTTGAATATGTTTGCATATATATATATATATATATATATATATATATATATATATATATATTATATATATATATATATATATATATATATATATATATATACACAAACATCATTCCCCCTTGTAAGGGGGTGGCCGAGCCAAGAAACGTGCATTCACCAAAATCCACATACACACCTCAACCACTCTTCTCAGCATGAGTGGTAACGAAAGTGGCTAATGAAATTAAAGACTTCAATATATAAAGTAATGAAAATGGGTACAAGTGCCAGAAGACCCGAACTTGGATACTCAATAGCAAGAGCAGAACTTCACTATCTAATTTCACTTCCATAGTGAGAAGGGGTCAAGTTAGGATCCGAAATATAGCTATTTTTTCTGTGTTGTCTTACTGATGGACTTCCTTACCATTTAGTACTGTATGCTAACAGTTTGTTCTTACTGGGATATATATATATATATATATATATATATATATAATATATATATATATATATATATATATATATATATATATATATAGTCACCTCGCCTTTTACGCAAGTTTATACTACACAAAATTGGATTAGCAAGTCTTGAAATTAATATTACAAAAATACGAAGTGCGCGAGAAGTGAAAAAAATGGTTCAGTGTAGTAACTAAGCGACCGCCTCTGAGGCAGTTTTCCACCATGCAGCCATGTGCCTCAGTCTCTCTTCACCCAGTATTAACCCCAACAACAACCAAGGGTTAGCTCTCCCCTTTCCTCCTCCCTATCCTACCGCTTAAGTCACCTCCTCCTTCTCTAACCGCTTATGTCATCTTTGTTTTTGATTTGCAGATAGGGGTTCGTTAATTTTTTTTATGCTGTACAGTACAGTATTTGTATATCTCTATCTTTTATACTGTACACTATTTGTATATTAATATAAAAAACTACAGGTCTTTCAGCTTTGTTATGTACTTATAAAATAAGTTTTACTTATCTGAAATCTTTGGCATACTGTGTTTATGTACAGTTGTGTATCTATGCCTATTATCATTGTTTATGGAAAATGACTGGATACATTATGCGAATTTTACATTACCCGTGCCTTTTGAGATCCTATCCTCGCGTTGTTCCAGGAGGTGAGTGTGTGTATATATATATATATATATATATATATATATATATATATATATATATATATATATATATATATATATATATATACATATATATATATATATATATATTATATTATATTATATTATATTATATATATATAATATATATATATATATATATATATATATATATATATATATATATATATATATATATATATATATATATATATATATATATATATATATATATATATATATATATATTAATTATATATATATTAATTATATATATATTAATTATATATATATATATATATATATATATATATATATATATATATATATATATATATATATATATATATATTATATTATATTATATTATATTATATTATATTATATTATATTATATTATATTATATTATATTATATTATATTATATATTATATATATTATATTATATTATATTATATTATATTATATTATATTATATTATATTATATTATATTATATATATATATATATATATATATATATATATATATATATATATATATATATATATATATATATATATATATATATATATATATATATATATATATATTAGTGGTGACCCCAACCCATGAACAAATTTTGACCTCAAATCACAAACAAAAACCAACCCGAGAACACAAATGTGTCGGCCAGGCGACCACGTTTCCAGCTCGCCAGCTCTCACTTCTGCATTGGTGCCCGTGCTGTGTAGTTCGTTCGTGATCTGTTCATAGTTATTGCTTTATTTTCCATTGTTTTACCTTTCAGATAGCCCTTATTATGGCTCCTAAGAGAGTTACAAGCGTTAGTGACAGTGGCGTCAAACACTCTAGAAGCATACTGGAGGAAATGGAGAAAGAAATAATTTCTAATCACGAAAATGGTGTTTGTGTGTCTGATTTCGCAAACGCAGTATAACATGGTAAAATCGACTGTCTGTATTATTTAAAAAAGTAAAAAGATCTATAAGGCGGCTGACGTGGCTAAAGGAGTAAATACATTAACGAAGAAAAGGTCACAGTCAATAAAAGAGGTAGAGAAGTTATTGTTCCTGTGGATAAATGAAAAACAGCTGGTTGAAGATAGAATTAGCAAAGTCATAATATGTGCTGAGATTTTGCAAATCCACCAAGATATAGTCGCGAACTCTCAGAGTTCTAGTGGCACTAAAGTTGACTAATTTATAGCCAGCAAAAGCTGGTTTGAACAATTTCGTCGAATAATTGGAATTCATAGTGTCGTTAGACATGGAGAGGTTGCAATAAGTTTTTTAACGGTGATGAAATGGGACTCTTCTGGAAGAAAATGCCCAAAAGAACCTATATAACCCAAGAAGAGAAGTCACTGCCTGGCCAAAAACCAATGAAAGACAGGCTTAGACTTTTATTGTGCGCTAATGCTTGTGGGGACTGTAAGATCATTTACCACTCGGCAATCAGCATTTTTTAAGGGAAATAACGTTTTGAAGACTAGCCTTCCAGTAATGTGCAGGTCAAATCCAAAGGCTTGGGACACGCGGATTTTATTCCTCGAGTGGATGATTGAAGTGTTTGCGCCAGCAGTGAAAAAATATCTTGAGGAAAATTATTTGCCCCTTAAGTGCCACCTCATAATGGATATTGCTCCTGCCCATCCTCCAGGTGTGGAAGATCATCTTTCTATACAGTGAGACTTCATAGAAGTCAAAATTCAGCCTCCCAACACCACATGTATCCTCCAACCCATGGGCCAGCTTTTAAGAAGTTGTTTACGAAGGGTCTACTTGCCAGGTCACCAACGACATGAATTTGACCCTTCGTGATTTCTGGAAAGACCACTTTAATATCCTCCACTGCCTTGGCCTCATTAAAAAAGTATGGAAGGAGGTCTCATATCACACAATGAACTCTGCCTGGAGGAAACTCTGGCCTGGTTGTTTGACTGATAGAGACATTGAAGGCTTCAAGCAAGAGTTAGCTATTGAAATTGTGGCCATGGGCAAAAGTTTGGGCTTGGAGGTCAATGAAGAAGATGTGGAGGAGCTGGTGGAGGACCACAAATAAAAACTTACCACCGATGAATTGAGTTTCAACGTGAACAGGTGAAGATTCACCAAGAGGAGCAGTCAGAAGAATTTAAAGAAAGTTTTAGTAAGTAGAATGATGTGCAGGTTTTTATTGAGAATCATCACCCAGATAAAACTGTGGGCAATAGAGTAGTGAACATGGTAAATGGCAATGCAATGAATATTTTTAGAAAAACTTACCAAATAAGAAAGACAAATTTCTCTGGATCGTTTCCTTGTGCCAGTAGGCAGGGAAGAGCTACCAAATGAGAGAAAACACCAGAAATACAGCCAGTATTGGAAGAGGTATCTAACATTTTTATGGAAGGGGACTCTCCTTCCAAAAATTAGTCACCCTCCTCCACCACCATCCATGTATGCCAAGAAAAATCATCCACAAAGGTAAATACAGTACTGTACCATGTTTTATTTTAGTAGAGTAGAATTCCTTTCCATTATTAATATAATTTTCATTTTACAGAAGTAATGCATATAACGTGTATTATATTTCATGTTTTTACGACTCGAAAAATTAGTGACTAGGAATGGATTAATTGAATTTACATGCTCTTCAATGGGAAATATATATCCAACCCATGAACAAACCATCCCACAAGCAGGTTTTGGGAATGGATTAAATTCATGGGTTGGGGTTCCCACTATATATATATATATATATATATATATATATATATATATATATATATATATATATATATATATATATATATATATATATATATATATATATATATATATATATATATATATATATATATATATATATATATATATATATATATATATATATATATATATATATATATATAATATAATATATATATATATATATATATATATATATATATATATATATATATATATATATATATATATATATATATATATATATATATATATATATATATATATATATATATATATATATATATATATATATATATATATATATATATATATATATATATATATATAATATATATATATATATATATATATATATATATATATATATATATATATATATATATATATATATATATATATATATATATATATATATATATATATAATATATATATATATATATATAATATATATATATATATATATATATATATATATATATATATATATATATATATATATATATATATATATATATATATATATATATATATATATATATATAATATATAATATATATATATATATATATATATATATATATATATATATATATATATATATATATATATATATATATATATATATATATATATATATAAAATGATAAAAAGAGACACTAAGCAAGCTTCAGGCATGAAAAATTAATTTATAATGTAAAAAATACGACTATATAAAACACACAATAAATTAAAAACCAAAGTAGCGTAGTCCATCACATTTTGCAAGTTTGTATGACAAAAGATTAGTGCATTACAATTCCCTTCGTCAAATGAAAAATTATTATCCTTTTCCATTGGGGGGATGTGCTTGATTCTGTTCTAAAATCAGGCTATATATATAAATATGACACTTATTATATAATATGATATCCCTATGAATGTAGGACAATATGGAATGAAATTCACACAAGTTTAAATTCTCACACCAAGTTGACAATAAGGCTGTATAAGGATCACATGGAAACCTGCATATCTTCTACAGACCAACAGTTACTTCTTTGGGGTTTCAAGAAGGTATACCTTGTGATGAACCCAAAATAACAATAAAAAATAAAATCTCACATACAGAGGAGTACATTAATTCTGTAAAATAGGATAGGTAGGCAAATATCATAATCTAAAACAGCAGGAGAAAATTAATATAAGTATTAAAGTCACATCTTAAAAGCTTTATAATTTTCTATTAAAAGTAAATTTGCCCCACTATTTTCATTTTTCATAAGAATTAAAATACAATACTGAGTAAATGAAACAATCATATCTAACTGGAATGGATTTTTCTTTCTTTTGCAAATAAAACATGACTATGTGAGATGTTTACATTACAAGCCTTCTTCAAAAAATTGACTCAATTGGATAAGGTTGTCTGTTAAACGATTTCTGAAGAATGTAATTTATAAATAGCCTACTAGTCCCCGAGTGTGCATATAATGCACTGCAGCATCTCTTAAAAGTCCATGAAAGTTTTTTGTTCAAAATGCTCATTCTCACAACAGAGTGGTAATAAGAATCAGGATGCATGACTGACATACAATATTATGTAATGAAAGTAGTCTGTAAAATTGCACTTTTTTATGCAGTATCTATCACTCACCAAAAATGCGTTATGCGTGTTATGGAAAGAGCAATTGTAACTTCCAGACAGAATATCTTCAAACAGTTAATAATATAAAGTACAATATAGCAAAGCTTAGAAGCATGATCTTGCATTGAAAGAGCCACAGTTACAAGATTAATAATACTGAAAGCTTATATAACCCTTGCACTTAATATTAATTTCATGACCCTGAGTGAAGGAATTTACAAATCTTTAGTCTGGAGTCACAAACGCTAATGGACATATTGTTCAAATAATGCTAAGTCATATTTTACTTTATACTTAACAACAAACGTCTTCAAAATAAAGATAGTAGAAAATGGTGGTAGGAGCATCAGATACTTACAGTAAATTAATGCCCTAAGCTCTATATCAACTAAAATAAACTGAGCTCACTGACTTACTGGACTGGTAAGAGTTTTTGACTTAACTATTCAGTTTTCAAGGAAATCTCTATATACTCGAATTTTTACAGAAAGGGGGAGTGGTTGTACATACATGTCGTCTGTGACTCCTGTAGTTTTTTAACCTTGGGGGTTAGTGGTGACAGTTTAGGAATTCCATTGGAGTCAGAAGGGTGACCCTCACATCTAATACATACCATATCCTATAGCCACAGACATTCACTTAGGATAGCTTGACATAAAATAATGACAAAGAACACACTGATCTGACAATGTCAACATTGGGAGTAACATTTCAAAACATAAAGAAGCCAATTCTATATACACTCTCACCGAACTTACAAGCTAAAATGTAATTTCCATTAAACAGAATAACTTTCATAAACCTATTGAACAGTTATCATATCATGTGGAGGGCAAATTACTTCTTATTTAGGAAATTTTATATACAAGGACAAAGCCGAACCATTTGTAGATAAACTAATTAATTTGATTATTGGACTTCATTAAAAGTATATAAGAATTCTGCCGCATGGGGCATAGGCATATATATAACAATCACTTTGTATACATATTGTTTCATATTTCATTGCAGATATGAAACAAAAATTAGGAAAATAATATTTGAGAAAGCAGTATGCCGGACAAATTGTGTGCAAATATAGAAGCATTTAAACATTTCAATATGACATACAATTCATTAGTATATTCTATTTTGATATTTCAGCTAGATATCACAAACAATAAGTGTGCTTAGGTGCAGATATAAAAAGGTAAGGAAATTTAAAACTAAAATCCATTCCAGTTAATGGGTACAGTATTTAACAATGGTAATTCTAATCATCCAACAGAGAATATGACATTTATTGGTTCAACTTTCCCGTCAATACCTTTGTTATATATCTCCAAGTTTTTTTCAATTAAAATAATTTTGGCAAGAGTATCACTTTTAATAGCAAAAGAGACTGTAACACTACATATTTATAAAGATTAAGTTTCTATTAAGCCGCTGATTCTGGAATGGTAAAGTAATATATAGGGCAAAAAATACACAGCGTAAAATAAAAGTGAAATATTGCCAATTACACTGATTTGATACAAATTCTCGCTTCCTGAACATTTATCTTCCCAGCTAAAACAGACAGGGTAAAGTGCAGCCCATATACCTCTTACATTTTAAGCAGTGGGTAATCTCCAATTTCTTGAGCAAATATTGAAGTTGTGGTGGCCAAAACAAGACAAAAGTCAATACTCACTTCAGAGGAATTTGGAAACTTACTTCATCAAATATGTCTCTAAATTAAGGCATGAACATATGTTGAAAACATTGCATATAATTGGAAATAAAATGAGGTGTGCATTTCTTGTGTTTCACTTACATAAAAACAAGTTACATGCTCTACAAAGTAAACAAGTCCATACAATGTAGGCTATATAATTTGCAATAAAAGGTATATAATGGCAGTCAAGCCTTACACACCAATAAATATTGGGCCAATATACATCATCAGAATAAATTCAGAGAGGTAAATTCTGCAGTAAAAAATAGCCTACCACAGCAAAATTACCATGACGCTACAACAAACATCAGAGCTTTGAAGTGTACGTATTCATAACACATTTGAGATAAAGTTATTCAAAAAACCACATAATTCAAAGTCGAAATACAGTATTTTTACATACGTAAGTTGTTTACATGAGGTAAGAATTAGGGATATTCCACAGCAAACTACAAACAGAAAAATTTGTAATGTCTTAGCTAGATGGCAGAGTCATGAAATCCAAAACAGACCTCCTGTATCATGGCAAAAAGGATGTTAATGAATGCATTTCATATACATATTAAAATGATGATGTGACATTATAGCTTATCTAATAATATTTAATAAAAAAGTATATGCAGTATTTATTTGGTATATTAAAACTTCTAATTGGTATGCCCAATTAATCACATACTAAGGCTATTTACAATGTAAGGGTTTATCATAATTCACTCTTCTGGGATATATGTACAAAGCAGTATATAAAATGAAAAATTAATCATACATTTTTCATCATAAATCTCTATAGAAAAAAAAAACATACATCTAAGGCCACAATAAACATTATCAACATAATAAATGCACATTACCTCAAGCTCTAAATGTACGCACAATACGAATGACATACTGCCTGCACACTGGGCATTCAGACATCTGCTTACCACACTGTGTACATGCTACCATATGTCCACACTCTAGAAATACACAATCGATGACACTATCCATGCAAATTTTGCAAACAAGTTCCTCGGGAAGCCCTTCAACATCTGGAAAGAAAAACTGTATTGTGGATTTATATATTAAGTAAATACTTGGGTCAATTATTGGAGGTATGACTATAGTTCATGCAATTATATAAGTATTTAATTATATACTAACTTGAAAAAACAATATTTGAAGAAAATAAAATGAAGTGTATGGAGATCCTTGATTATGCTCAAATTGACTTATGAAAAACAGACCAAAATGAAACCAAAAGGCAATGCATCGGACACCAATACCCAGTTCCAAGAATGAGCTTATATCATATTCGCATGTTTTCAACCAACATAAGATGGTGTATGGGTACAGTAACTTTGCTTTTGTCAAAACTAAGACAAGAAATGAAATAATACACAATTTCATGAAGATGGAAGATGTTCTTTGTTTCAATAATGTTGTTCTCTGAAATTGTTATGCTGCTTTGGATGCAAGGAAGATACTACTCTGAGCAGGTATATGTCAATGTATATTATTCTAAGTTATTTTCGAAAGTTGAGTAAAAATAACTTTCGGCATGAAAGACATCTATAGGTAGCTAGTTTTTCATAAGATACAGACTAATACTTATTAGCTGTTACATCATAAGTGCATTTGTTCAAAAGGTAAGCAAAGTTTTCCACTATCATTTAATTAGTCATATGATAATGAACAAAGATAAATGAAATTTTCTGATTCCATTAAACTTTCAGACTCACTAAATTTAACTGATAACCAGAGAAGAGTAGTTAGGAATATTTAAAAATTACATAAAAAAAGTTAACAAACATAGCAGTAATATTCAACATGATATAAAGTAAAACTACAAAGTATGTATACCTTGTTGAGAATTTTTGTAGTCTTTCCATAATATGATAACTTTGTTGATTAGCTCAGATTTTTCTCTGACACCAGAAAGATTGACACGATGTAAAGCTAAAATCTCCTTGCACTGGCGGATACTCAGTCCATGAATATCTTCTTCACACTTTAACTCTTCTAATGCAACAATCATTCTACCAAACTGCGAGAGAAAGCATGCTTATGCACTTAAAATGGTTATGACAAAATTGCATAATGTATCTTTACAATATCAGAGCAAAAGAACAGTAATATTGCCTGTCGTCCAGCTGTGAACAATCAAAAATGGCGGTCTACATAAAACAAAGAGAGTTCTCTGATAAAATCATGCTAAAAGCTACAGAAAACTTGAATGCCAGGATAACAAAGCATTTCTTCATTAGATAACCCATGACATGAGTGATTCTTCAGTTCTCTACAAGAAAAATATTCTCATAATTAGTATAGTGTCTTCTGAAGATGCACACATGTTCATTTGAAACTATAAACAAAAACAATTATAATTAAACTATCCATACTACTTGCAGACAATATATATTTTGGTATTTTCTCATCATTAAATAATGGCCTAGGGGTACAGTTAATCAATATAGTTAGTTGTTGAGTTACAACTATTTAAATTTACGACTGAGATTGTGATTATGTACTATATGGTATGTCTGACAACGCCAGTGCCATGTCTGGCAGTGCGATTGTTGCCTAGCTAGGCGTAATAATAATAATAATAATAATAATACTAAAAATAATAGCAATAACAATAATAATAATAATAATAGTAATAACAATAATAGTAATAACAATAATAATAATAATATTGTTCCATGTGTATACACGTTTTCTATTGGGAAGGTATTAAAGAAAACCATTAATAGAATTGAACTGAAACAAAGAGACGGGGATTATCACTCTGAGGGCACTCTTCTCCAGGAAAGGAAAATAAGTTGGAGAGGGAAGCAAAGAAAGGTCCAAATGGGGCTTGGTTTTAGTTAGTCACCTATATTTTGGATAAAAGGTCGCATTTACCTAAAAAGTCAGTAATCTTATTGAAAGAAAACACATCTGATTCTGCAAGTATCAGAGATAGATTTAAATTTTGAGCACCAAAGCACTCACGTCTGGTATTACTGTATTTTCTACTGTTTATCAAGATATGTTTAACTGTTAGTAGAGCATTGTATCATTCACATGCTGGTCCAATACATTCTCCAGCCATCAGATATGCATGGGTAAGGTTAGTGTGCCCAATGCACAGTCTTGTGAGTGCAGTGTCAACTTTTTCAATGATAGGAGGTCTCCTACCTACGAACTATCTTTTTAATTTCTCTGAGTTTATTGTGATTATTTTCTGGGGAGTCCCAACTTTCTAGCCAACTGTTAAATATTACCTCCCAAATAGGATAGTAATTATTCATAAAAGGGATCGGTTCCAAGCTCCCCTCAATAGTGAGGGGGCTCGAACCACTTTTCGCCTCTGTATCGGTTTTTTAATTTTCGGCAATCCCTACGTGAAAGGGAACCCAGAAAAAGTCGACGCACTTCTTCCTTACTGATGATCTGTACAACCACTTGTGGATTTCTGTTACAATGGCATGCAATGTATATATATTTGTGATGATCTTCAACACACTTTGGGAGTCAACATAAATTGCATACTTGAGTTCTGAGAGTCTTGATAAGTAAAAATTTCCTTAACTGCAAGCGTAACTGCCACCAGTTCAGCTGTAAAGATGGATGCGTAATGGTGTAGTTTCCCTCGATTGATCTTATGTGGGAAAATTGCTGCATATCCCACTAATGCTTCAGTCTTAGACCCGTCTGTGTGTGACATTCCTCAGCATGTTCAAGGAAGCTTGAACGAAACTGCTCCTCAGGTAAGGAGTGTTTGGGAGCATTCATAGGGCACACGGGTATTATGGGTAACTTCCATGGGGGAATATCTGGGGGAGCAACATGGTTTATTGGTACATCTAGGATAAGACATTCGTTCTGCAGGATCTGTGCTCTCTTCCCCACAAAAGGAAGCAACAGAGCAGGTGCATCTAGGGGCCACTCCTGGGTAACACTATGATATGTTGCAGAGTCTACTGAGGGTTGTACCTTAAAAAGCTCTTTCAAAATGTCTAGGTCTATAATATACAAAAGGGGTAAATGGCCAGATTCAACATAGACACTGGTTATCAGGATTGACCGAAAGGGACCCGAACATACTCTCCAACACTGGTTAATAATAAGATCCAATCTCTTTAATACTGTGTGTTTCGCTGAGCCATACACCTGGCTACCATACCGAACCCTGAACAAGACAAATGTGTCAGATATGACTTCCAATGATTTCCTGTCTGGGCCCCAATAAAGATGGGATAAGAGCTTAATTAAATTCACCGCCGAGAGACAACTCTCCTGCAGGTGCCTGATACGTGCATTCCATGTTAGCCCTTTTTCAAAGTAAAGTCCAAAGTATCTCACCTTTGAGGCCCGAGTCATGGGGTTGCCATACAAACTTAAGTGGGGGTTTTCTGGACACGATTTCTGTTAAAGTTCACCATAACACTCTTCTGTATGGAAAATCTCATGCCCCTTTTTACACATTCCCTCCAAAGTCCAAACTGTATCATATGCCTTTTCTAGGTCAAAATATATAGCTACCAAATACTTCCGTTCTTCAAAAGACTTTCCTGATTTAGGTTTCCATCTGTATGAGTGAATCCAGGGTGAATTTTCCCTTTCTAAAGCCTGACTGATAAGGAGATAACTTATTTCTCTCCAAAAACCACATCAACCGTCGGCTTATCATTCGCTCCATAAGTTTGCACATGCAGCTTGTTAATGACATGGGTTTGTAATTACGGGGATCTTTGGGAGGCTTGCATAATTTGAGTATGTTTAAAACTGTTGCCTCTTGCCATTTATCAGGGAAGGTCTCCTCCTCCCATAATTCATTGAATACCTTAAGTAGCAATTCCATAACATCAGGGTCTAAATATATCAGCATTAATAGTGTTATCTCATCTGGGCCAGGAGAAGTATCGCTACATTCCTGTAGGGCTGATCTCAACTCTGGCATACTAAAAGGTAATTTGAGGTTCTCATTATCCTCATGAGCTCCTCTTCTGCTGGAAAAACTTAAAGTTCTAGTTTGCATCTTTAGCTGGTTGTATTCTCTTATTGATCTTTCTTTTGACGTGCTTGAGATCGTGGTGAGTGATACGGCAAAAGTTTGAGGAACTTCCTGGAGATCTAATAATATTTGACCATTTACCTCCAATACTGCTGCAGGAGTCTGGTAAAACTTGCCCCTGATCTTGTTAACTCATGTCAATACAGCTTTGGCGTAGGTATACGAGTTTATAGATGTCACGTAAGATTGCCATGAGTTTCTCCTTGCTTGATTGAAAGTTCTTTTTGGCAGTGAACGAAAGAGTTGGTATTATAAGATGTTTTGAACTGTAGGGTGTTGCTGGTTCCTTCTTATTGCCATATTTTGCTTCTTCTTTATGGATTCGCATTCCAGAGTCCATCACGGGTTTGGGTAGTGCTTAAAGTTTCCACTTGACCTAGGTATTGGTACAGCAGCAGCATTATAGATGGCGTTGGTGATACTTTCCATATGTTGACATCCAATCATTCCAATTAACCCTCTTAATGAGCCATCTTTCATACGATGATCTAGGAGTGTATTCTTTCTTGGTTAAATACATCGGATGGTGATCACTCCCACGTAAATCTTCATCTATATTCCATGAGAGATCTCCTGATGCATCAAGGGAGATCACTGATAAATCAGTAGCCGACTGAGTGTTGGTGGATCTATTATCATGGGTGACAGTCATATGATTAAGAAGCTCCACTGCTTCTTAAATTAATATTTTCTCCACTATTTTCCCTCTTGGGTTTGTTGTTGTTGGGTCTCCCCACGTCGTGTTACGAGCGTTAAAGTCCCCCAAAAGAAGAAAGGGGGTGGGGTAGTTGCTGAATCAAGTGCAATATTTTCTCTTTTTGTATGGTTCTGTTTGGTGCTAAATACACAGCGCATATGGTATAGTTTAAAGATGCATGTATTCTTAGGCTACAACTTCCAAATCTGTAATGATCTGTAGTCTATGATAAGGTATTTCCTGACTAATAAGGATGGCCACTCCTCTAGTGCCAGCACCAAGAATGTCACATCCCTTTTCAATACTGTAGCCGTGTGGAGGATTCCACTTACTGCCCCTTAAGATAGAAAACCATTAATGGATAGGGGGTACAGGATAACTGAAATTTTTTTCTCTCAAAATAAAAATGTTGAATTTACTATATTTATAGTGTACTGGTATCTTACATAGTTACAATAGTTTTATTCTTCTTCTTTTCATAATATAACTGTTGTCACTAAAGACCCCTCCACCGAAAACAACAGACAATGGATTTAACGGACCGAGGTTACCCCATACTAGTCCATTAAATCAAAGGTTGAGTGTATTATGAATAAAGATATACAGCAGAGTGCATTTATTTCCTAGCTCCAATGGTATGTTGGTTGTGCTTTGACACACTGATTATGTATCATGAGTTCGAATCCTTGCCTTGGCAGAAATACATTCCATGTTTTCACATATGTGAAATATATATGCGCTATATAGATGCCTACATAGCAGGGATTTGAATTAAATACAAAAAACAAGCCACAAGTGAGGCTGAGAAGAGAGGAGTAATATGAATTAGACATTCAGTAGAATGTAGTCATTCCCTAATCTAGCAGTAAGCTGAGAGGTTTCTCTTAACTCACTTTTGGTGGTATAGTTGGGATCATCTAAACATACTGATTACATCATATCATAACTTTGTTGGTACAATTGGGATCATTTATACACACTTATTATGTGTCCTAAATTCAAATCCCTTACAGGGGCAAAAATATATTTTATGTTTTCACATATATGGGATTATTTGATGATTATAGATGCTTATAGAGCAGGCATTTGAATGAATGGACACCAGCAAGCCAATTTGCAAAACTGAAACTACAACTTCAGCATATTGCAAAACGACCACACTTTTTACCAAACCCACCATATCCTTACTTAAAAAGGTACTGTAATCATCCTTCACACACTTAGTCGCAGACAGAGAATGTAAGGTAATGAGAATGGGTACAAGTGCAAGAAGGCCCAATCTTGACTACTCGGTGGCTGGAGTACAACTTCAAGAGACAGAAAATGAGAGAGATCTAGGAGTAAACATACTGGCAGATCTGTCTCCAGAAATACATATAAATGGCATAGTAAGGGCAGCATAGGCATTCTTATCAAATGTAAGGGTAGCCTTCAGGCACATGGACAAGGAAATGTTCAGAAATATTTATGTAACCTATGTGAGGCCAAAACTCGAATATGGAGCCCCCTTTTGGAATCCACACTTGAAAAAGCACATAGCTAAGCTTGAAAAAGTTCAAAGACATGCCACGAAACTGGTGCCAGAAATACGCAATCTCCATTATGATGAGAGGCCGAGGGAATTAGACTTACCATCACTCGAAGCTAGAAGATTGAGGGGGGATATGGTGACAGTCTTTAAATTCCTTCATGGTTATGATAGAGTGGATTGGGATCGATATTTTGATACGGCTGACTCTAGAACTAGAGGTCATAGTTTGAAGCTTCGTAAGAAAACTTCTTTGCAGGATGTAAGGAAATACTTTTCCAGTATAAGAGTAGTTGATAATTGGAATTGGCTAAGCGAGGAGGTAGTTAATGCTATCTCAATCCATAGTTGTAAGGACAGGTATGATAAGTATTACTAAGTATAAAATGGAACCGATGAGGAGACGGGAAGGTACGAGCTTTGGGTTCTTTCCCGTAAACACAATTAAGTAAATACAGAGATGTTAAGTCATTAAAGCATGCTGGAAACAGTATTGCGGAGTGTGATCACAGGCTGTAGCTGAGGCATGGATACATGCCAAACCAGATTCAGTATATGTAGATAGCCTCACTTGCCTCCTCTCAACAAAATTGTGCAATCTTCTTTTAAATAGTTAAATAAATTTTAAAAGTTTAGTTTTTCTGCATATATCAATAAGCTTAGCCTACGTCCCTCAAGAATATCATCCCTAAGGTTTTCCTTTTTTCCACAGATTTCACAGAATTTTTGACAATAACTGTCTTACCACTTTACTTGTCTTTTTCATTCTATCAACCGTTTATCCAGAACAGGTTGTGGCAGTAAAAGCTCTTTTTATACACATTGAAGATTAGCTTCTTGCTTTTATGGTACGTATTGTTTCCAATGTGTCCTCTAAAATGGCCTTGTATGTCATGTAGTTTGCTTACACTTCTATACCTAAAAGCAAAGTCCATTTTTATGTATGAACACTTCACTATTCCTTCTAAAACCTCAGCCATCTCTAGAATCGACTCTGAAAGTTTTTTTTAACTGTGATAAAATGTTTTCTTATTGCTAATCTATATCCAGTCCTATTGACGTTTCTTCAGTTGCTGCCTTCTGCTTCTCCATTCTCTACCTGCTCCTTTTCTAGCGGACTCCTTTTCTCTTTGCTTCCTCTGTCTTTCCCTGATTGATCTGACTCCGAGTCTAATCTCAATATTTGCAGAGGACAAAACTTGGAGCAAACGTAAGCAGGTTTGAAGGGACTGAGAAACTCTAAGCAGGCTTGGCATATGCCATTTAACTTGGAAAGATGCAAGGTAATGCATATTGGCCATGCAAAAGGGAAAGACTATTCATTTTTGGGTAAAACTATCAAGACAACTAATCTGGAAAAGAACTTAGATGTACTACTAAGCAGTGATCTGAAATTTTCCATGCAGTGCATAGAAATGAAAAAAAAAGGGCCATAAATTATTAAGCTACATTCAGAGGATATTCCATTATAGAAATAGAGATTGTTTCTACATTACATATTTCATTAATACAGCCACTTCTGGAATACATTATGCAAGGTTGGTCACCTATACTTAGGAGAGATATAGATCGACTTGAAAGAGCTCAGGCAAGGGCTACAAAACTAATCTCATCTAACGGGAAGTCTAATTAAAGGATCAACTTAAGGGTCTGGTCCTGTTCTCATTAGAAATTCACTGACTAAGAGTCAGCTCACTGAATGGGTTTGACTATGCTGATAAAAAAAATATTATTCATTCTGAACAATGTAACTTGTAAGATTGACTGGAAGTTATGTATTAAGAGTTTTGATACTAGTGTATGTGAAAATTTCTTCATATACAGGAACTGCTCCACCTGGAATTACTTTCCAAAGAATGTTGTTAACAACACTACCATAGAGCAGTTCAAAATAAATCTAGAGTGTACTACCAAGGAAATATGCAGTATCTCCTCAATATGGACTGCAAGGTCTAAGAAATATTAATCCTGTCCTTGCAACTCTGTATTACACTTTGCCTTGTGATAGTCTTACCTTTACTTAACATCTGTATTCACTCCTTTCCCTAATGCTCTCCATACTTTTCACAATCCAACTTGATTTTTCCTCTTTTTCTCATGTTTTCTCTTCCAATTCTCTATCCTAATTCTTCTACTCATTTTTAAAAGAAACCTTGAAAATACTCCAACAAGTCGGAATAAACAACTTAAGCATTTCTCATATGAAACTGTATATTACTGCTTGCATAAATAGTTATGTTCTGAAAGGTTAAGACTACTTCCGAAGCTTATAATAGGAATCAATCTTATCTCAAGGACATTGTTTTGCTTGTTTAATTAACCAATTAGCAAAACGATACTCTAATTCAAGCATAAATGTGCATTGTTTAACAGGGTTGAAACCAAACGAAGAGATGATTTGCAGGCAACACCTTCAAGTAGAATCCTTTGCTAAACACCTCAATCCAAGGAACTGTCTACGAGTAATTATAATGCAGTACACTAATGATCCTGCTTTGATAATATCATATAACTATGACATTTCATATGCTATTCTCTCAAATATAAAAATAGGACAACCAAACCTGGTATGATTAACTACATTATAATTTCTACAAATATCTCTTTGAATGAGTCTAGATTACACTCACGAAATACATCTTTTAGATCCAACTTAGAAATGCGTAACTGCAAGGACAGTCTATGGCTACTTGAGCTTTATTTGAAATTGTATTTTACATAAGCATGAAATATGGGACATTTCAAATGACAACACCTTGAAGGTCTGTTTCTAGATGTTGGCCTCTGGATTTGTTACAGCTTAGCATATGCATCACAGATCTATACAATATTCTGTCAGATTTCTAAAAGTATACAGAATGCTGCACATGCATACAACATAAACCCAGTAATAACATTTAAAAGAAACAAGATCGAAAAATTTCAAATAGGAACCATTTTCTAAAATGTGACCACCACCTATGATAAGTCGAAGGTAATATCAATAGATATAGAGAACAGAATCTAGGACAACTTAAAAGTACAATAGACCATAGTAAAAGATTGGAACATTAAATCACTTACCTGTTTTGAAGGTTCAGGAGAAGAAGCATCTGTTGGCAGTGTTGTAGGAGAAACAGAAGATGGTGAAGTAGCTGAGGAGGGTTGTGAACCTTCCTCCAAAGGAGGAACTGATGAATCCACTTCCCTAGAAACAGCAGTATCAACAAGCACTTCTGATGATTCCACTCTTCTGTTCAAGTGTTGACTGGAACTAGAAGGAAAGATTTCTTCAGGTCTTTCATTATGGATGGACTGCAAATCGTCTTGAGCAACTGGAGTAGGACATCTGTTGGTTAATACTGTACTGGCATGAGGCATACCTTCACTAGAGACACTGACATCCTCTGAACTGCAATGACTTGAAGTTTCAGTTTTATGAGGGCAAGAAGGTTGACTAGAGGCCCCCAAGTGGCAAGAATCTAAGCTACAGTAAGAGGCTGCACAATCATCACTTGGACAACGTGAGCATTCTTCCTCAGGACTTTCTGAACAGCCTTCTAGGCTGATGGGAGAGACACTGCTGGCACGTGGTTCTTGATTTGGAGAGCATCCTGAGGCAAAGACTCTAATGCCTAAATCTGTCTCAGGATCGTAATCACTTAGATCAGGAGATGTGGGCTGGCTACCAGCTCCTTCTCTAACATCATCCATAGGTCTTACTCGGATACTACCCATATTACTATAGTCTTTGTCTGATATTATACTACTTGGTCTCACTCGTATACCGTCATCCCTCGTTACAGGCGACACGGGGGATTTAACACGGGAATGCTCTGGTGTTGAGTAACTGTTGGCATTACTTGAGCCAGCATTTTGCCATGCCATTCGGTCAGATCCCCCATGCTGACTGCAAATATGACGAGTCACCAAATCAATTAGATCTCGTTTTTCTGCTCGAAAGAAAAGATATCAGAGGGAATTATTAGCAAATTATTATTTTTCTTGTCAAACAGTGAAAAGTTTGATGAAATCTAAATTACTTATCTGCTATTTTACCAAAAAACATATGCTAGGCAACAATAATGCAGGATCAGAAAGATTTTAAAAAATAAATAAATGTCAATCGCACAAAGACAATAATAAAGGTAAAAATCAATATTTCTAAAATTTGTTAATAGTGTAAAATCTTCTTGAAGCTCAGCTGATAAAATTACACCACTTATTTTTTTTTTTACAGACAGTAAAAAATAAATTAAAGAAATGGCAAATATATCATTTAGTTATCTCCTAATGAAGCAAAAGTATGACAATCTTTTTCTCTACACTCATAGGGTACTTCATCTATGATGAAGTATTTTAGGAGTACTAGAAAAAGCTAATAAAAAACCCAGCCACTGAGGGGGGGATGCCAGCCTCAAGTTGGTGCCGGTCCCAAACTCGGGTAGATGGGGAGGGTTAGCGGCAGGAAGGGCATCCGGCCATAAAAATTTTGCCAAAACTAAAATATGGCCAGCACAGATACCATACTAGGGTGATCCCCTTAGGCGATGCGTTGGGGCTTCGCCTGACCCCTCCGGAAAGACAGCAAGGGCTACCCAGTCATGGGCGGGCTGGGTTAAAGAGGCAAGCTCGAGGGAGAGTGTCAGATGTGGTGCTGCGGGTGGGCACTCTTAATGTGGGGACGATGACTGGGAAGGGGCGAGAATTGGTGGACCTGATGGAGAGGAGGAGAACTGGAGTGCTGTGTATGCAGGAGACCAGGTGGAAAGGAAATAAGACGAGGGAACTGGGTGAGGGTTGCAAATTGTTTTATAGTGAAGCAAATGAGGAATGGTGTAGGAATAATACTATCCAAAGACCTGAAGGAAAGCTTACTTGGTGTGAATAGAAGAGTGACAGAATTATGAGATTAAAGCTGGGAAGGGGGGAGAAACGGTAGTCAATGTGGTATGTGCCTATGCCCCACAAACTGGTTGTACAGCGGAGGAGAAGGATGTATTTTGGGAGGAGATGAACCAGGAGCTTAGAACAATTCCTATGAGGGAGAGGGTAATTTTGGGAGGAGATCTAAATGGCCACTTGGGAATTGGGAGTGCTGGGATAGGTAGAGCTCATGGGGGCTGGGGGGTGGGCGAGAAAAAAGAGGGAGGAGAGAGAGTGATTGATATTGCAGTGGCATTTGATCTGGCATTGGTCAACACATTCTTTGAGAAAAAGAAAAACAGATTGATTGCATACAGTAGTGGTGGGAGGGAGAGCCATATAGATTTATTGTTGTGTAGGAGAGACCATCTGAAGGAGATTAGCAACTGTAAAGTAATAAATGGGGAGAGTGTAGCAGTGCAACATAGGATAGTAGTAACTGATTGCAGGCTCAGGAAATGTAGGAAAAGTAAGAAGCCGAGGATGGACTCAAAGATAAAGTGGTTTAGATTGAAAGATGCAGAGCTGAGAGCTATGTTTAAGGGAAGAGTGTTGGAAGCGATAAGGTTGCATGAGGATGTACAAGAATGGTGGACAGAGAATAGTAAGGTGATTTTGAGGGTTGGTGAGGAGGTATTTGGAGAGTCATCAGGAAAGAAACCCCCAAATGATAAAGAGTCATGGTGGTGGAATGAGGAAGTGCAAGAATGAGTGAAGAACAAGAAAGAAGCTAAGAAAAAGGAAGATTTATCAGGCCTGGAGCAGGATAAAGAAGAGTACAAGTAGGCAAAGAAGGAGGCAAGGAGAGCAGTAGCAAAAGAAAAGGCAGAGAAATTGAATGAAGTCTATGAAGAGCTGGAAACACCAGAAGGAGAGAAGAAAATATGGCGAACTGCCAAGGCCCGAGATGATGCAACCAAGGACTTGACCCAAGTAAGACAAATAAAGGATAACCATGGAGTAGTTCTAGCAGAAGAGGATGAAATAAAAAGCAGATGGGAAACTTATTTTGAAGGATTACTAAATGAAGAGAACCCAAAATTTGAAGATGGACTTCCAAATGAAGCAGTTACAACAACAGTGGCTAGAAAAGAGGTAGAGCAGGCAGTAACGAAAATGAAAAATGGAAAGGCAGCAGGACCTGATAAGATGCCAGTGGAGGTATGGAAGAGTCTTGGAGAGGAAGGCATAGATATCTTGTGGGACTTAATGCAAAAGATCTTTAGTCAGGAAAAGATGCCAGATTAGTGGAGAGGAAGCCTAATCATCCCAATCTATAAAGGGAAGGGAGACATTCAGGAGTGTGGAAACTATAGAGGTATAAAGTAATTAAGTCATACTATGAAGATATGGGAGAAGATCATAGACAGGAGACTCAGAGGTAACGACAATTGGAGATGAACAGTTTGGCTTCATGCCTGGAAGAGGGACAGTGGATGCCATATTTGCCTTGAGACAAATGATGGAAAAGCATCGGGAGAAACAGAAAGGACTGCATATGGTCTTTATTGACCTGGAAAAGGCATATGATCGAGTACCACGTCAAGAGGTGTGGAGGTGTATTAGAGAAAAGGGAGTACCCAAGAAATATGTAAGAATCATCCAAGATATGTATGAGAGGGTAGAGGGAAATGTTAAGAGCAGTGTGGGCTTGACGAAAAGTCTCTCAGTAAATGTTGGTCTGCATCAAGGGTCTGCTTTGAGTCCATATCTTTTGATCTGGTCTTGGATGTAGTAACCCAGGGTATTAGAGATCAGTCTCCATGGTGTATGCTCTTTGCAGATGACATTGTACTGTGTAGCAACAGACGAGAGGTAGTGGAGAAGAAGCTTGAGGAGTGAAGAGTGATGGAGGATAGAGGACTAAAAATCAACAGGAAGAAGACAAGAGTACTTGAGGTTGAGAGATGATGAGGATGGAGAGGTCAATTTGCAGGGGGAAGCGTTGAAAAGTTCAAGTATTTGGGATCAACAGTAGCAGAGGATGGTGACCTAGAGTCAGAAATAACCCACAGAATACAAGCAGGATGGAAGAACTGGAAGAAAGTGTCTGGGGTGCTGTGCGACAGGAGAATAGGGATTAAGTTGAGGGGTAAAGTGCATAAGACAGTTGTGAGACTTGCGATGATGTATGGAGCAGAGACATGGGCAATAAAGAAGACACAAGAGAAAAAACTGGATGTGGCAGAGATGAGGCTGTTGAGATGGATGTGTTGGGTGACAAGAAGCGATAAGATCAGAAACGAGGTAATTAGAGGTACCTCAAAAGTTAGAGAAATATCAGATAAGATACAAGAAAGTAGACTAAGATGGTATGGTCATGTCGTTAGGAGGGATGAACAGTATGTTGGGAGGAGAGTGATGGAAATGGATATACAGGGTAGGAGAAGGAGGGGGAGACCAAAGCGTAAGTGGATGGATTGCATCAATGACGACCTGAGGTCTAAGGATTTGTTGGGTGAGGAGGTATGGGACAGAAACATATGGAGAACACTTGGCCAGAAACATCGACCCCACATAAAAGTGGGAAAAGATGTAGACGAAGAAGAAGAAGAAGAAGATGAAAAAGCTAATAAAAAACTTATAAAACTTCATTCAGGTAATATTCAGATTCAAATTGCATTATGGTATAGCTTTATAGTCTCATTTTTAGGAATCTTATATACTTTGTACTCTATAATTCTACATGATGTGTGAACATACAGGGTTCCCTGGGGCTTTCCTGGTATTAAGTCCTATTTCATTCTGAACATGTGTGAACATACAGGGTTCCCTGGGGCTTTCCTGGAATTAAGTCCTATTTCTTTCTAAACCAGTAATATTTACATTAAGGGGAGGATTTCCAAGAATCTCTACAATACACAGTAAAACCATAAAAGAAATGTACACAATTCGCAGATGATGTTTACACTCCCAGTCCATGTAAAAAGCAGCATCTTCAAAAATTACACAATCACGAGATATTTGTTATTGCCGACTTTTCCTATGTTTATATGAGTATGCTGTTGCTCACTAGCCCATTAGAGCATAGTTTGATTTCGGCTGAAAGCTTTAAGGCTGGATGTCCTTCATGATACCAATCTTTTCCAGGAGTCTAGACTTGGGCCCAATATTGAGATAATATGGGTTGCTCCCCCAATGGCTGGATTTAACAACTAAAAATTATGCAGTTTGTTAGAAATTCTAATGTGAGCAATGGAACACCTCAGACGTGGCTAAAGGGACAAGTCCATATGAAAAAAATGCAAAAATAATATGCAAATCTTCAGGTGTACAGGTTTAATGGAAAACTTCAAATCTACTTAAGAGAGGGAGAAATCAGTGTGGTAGATACAAAAAGAAGGTACTTTGTAAAATAGAATGTATAAAAATATTAAACAGATCTACTACCTTACAAACTTTTATCAATTTTAGAAAAAAGTAATCTAAAATCAAACATTCCTTTCAGACAGGACAAGATCTTACTCTTCTACAAAAGTATTGATTACTAACCGGTGCAAGCTACAATGTTAATACGCTTTGCATTAAGAAAGTGTCTTAAATCTCTGACTCTTAGAGCTGCAACTTGGGATCTGTCAAGTGGCCACTGAGAAAGCACTAGGCACTTCTTGCAACGTCTTGTCCCTGCAATGCCACGCTGTATACAGGATCCACAGAAAGGTAAGCCACAATCTCCACAGATTCTCTGGAAATTAATGACAAAACATGGAGTGACAAACATTCATTAAAAAGGAAAATAATGTGCCAGTCAAAAACATGGTTAAAAGGTAATAATTCAATAACTACATAAGTATAGAAATGAGGAAAAGACAAAAAATGTACCCAAGAACGTAGCAATGATTGTTAAACAAGAGGGGCAACCATGGAGAGAATTCCCCTGTACAGTACTACCATTACTCATGGTAATTGCTTGCATGACTTCATTTTTATTCCCATTATATGGAGGAAGTGTTTGTGAGCAATGATATTTCTGACGCTTCATCCAATTTAATACTGTATATATATATATATATATATATATATATATATATATATATATATATATATATATATATATATATATATATATATATATATATATATATATATATATATGTATTATTATTATTTTTTTTTTTTTGGCATCAGCATGATCTGTCATATAAAGAATACTACTTTCCACTTACCTATTACCCCATTTTATGATTCTGATGCCTTATTTGTTTTTTAAGACAACAAAATTCTTATATTCATTGTTTATCAAATACGAGTTTTTAATCTTACTTTAGTAGATTTGAGCTAGTCGGCACTTCAGCATAATTTCAAACACTGCTCTTAACTTTTTCTTCTTTCTAGTCAGTACTATCTAGGAAGATCTCACCATTATTTTTACCTATATTAAATTGAATATTAACAACCCTTCCTCTCTTACCTTTTAAGCAATCATTTTTCATACCTTACTAAATAACTACAGTAATCCCTCCTTTATCGCGGGTGTTACGTTCAGGGATCACCAGCGATAGGTGAAAATCCACGAAGTAGCAGCTCCATATTTTACATTTACCTTTACCTTTATAAACCCTCCCTGCATTGTTAACAACTCACCCTTTACTTTATTAATAACAGCACGCAAGCATAAAGTTATATGAGTGTGACAGGTTAGTTTACCATAAATAACAGCGCGCAAACGTAAAGCTATATGAGCGTGATAGGTAAGTTTACCGTGAATAACCTATACGTACTGTACAAAAATAATACCTATAATAGTAATACATTATATTTATAATAACAATAATGATAATACAGTAACTTTACGAGACTAACGTGTGAGAGCTAGAGGGGTACAGTAATGATGACGGTTACATACTGCACAGCCGATGAGAGAGCGAAAGGCGCACATGTAATAATGGAATGGGGAGGCAAGACAAAGGAAGATGCTGGAAGAATCAATTCTGTGATTAGTCGACTCTCATCCATTAGCCAATATCATCTCGTGTACTATCTCACGTAGGTGCAACCCTTTGTGTTTACCAAGACGCAGATATCTACGCAGCACATACCGTACTGGTATCGTATTTTATATGGCGCAATACTGTGAGTTACACGTTTAAATTTATGTTTTTTACTGTTTTATTATTCCCGAAATATACCCAGAAAATCTGCGATATAAAATGCATATGCTCGCTATAAAAACCCACGATGCCATGAATCCGCGGAAGGTGAACCGCTATAGAGCGAGGGATTACTGTACAACACCAAAAACATTACATTTTAGTGATCAAGAAACAGTACAAAGAGAATTTCCAGCATCTCATCAAATACTTCAAGCATGTGTCGATCTGCCTTTATTATCAATTGGCATCACACTTCACAAGGTATATGGATGGTGTATGCTAATCTGGTTCATTAATATTCCAGCTCTAGATTACTACCTGAAGTGTCAGTGAATGGGACTTTCATTGTCTTTAAGTATAAAAGTGTGATATCTCTAATATTTACTATATATGTCGTCTATCAAATATTATCAGACAATACCCTCCACCAAGATAGCCATGCAATAACTCTCTCTCTCCAAAACAGGAATTCATTTAAGTTGTTTGATGTAACCTAATAATTCCCAACTGAATACTTATGCTCTCCGTTATCTTTACAGTTTTGCACAATCTCACCTGCGGGCCAATTGGGAAAGTCCGATCATCACCAATAACAAGAATTCACCCCACCTCCTCACCAACAGGAAAGCCCATTCGCCAGCAAGAGCGAATACCACGTACACTCCAAAGAAAATCTCACCCCACCTGCGGGCCACAAGTGGAAGGTCCGCTCACCCTCAAGGGTGAACATCCAACAACAACTATATATGTCGTTACAAATGATAAAAGTTGTTTAGATCTGGGGTGTTTCTTCTTATACTTATCTCCTTGATAGGGTTGAGTCTAAAGCAGTCAGACTCATCAATAACCCTTCTCTTACTTTTAATCTGAATATTCTCTCTCCTCGCTGTACAGCATCATCCCTTTCTCCTCTCTATCGCTATTATTTCCATCAACGCTCTGATGAGTTGGCGAGTTGCATCCCTTCCCCACTGCCAAGGCTGCTTAGCACTTGCCAAGAGGTCTCGTCTCACAGGTAATTGGAGCTTTGTGGCTCGCATATTGGTCATTGCAGCGACTGCTTCTTCCCATCCACCTCAAAACACGGAAATGTTCTTCCCCGTCTTTCCTGATTCTTATTACTTATCTTTCCTTCAAAAAGGAGATGCATCGTCATCTCAGGGCCTAATCCTGCCATATCTCTAGGTCCTCGGTACTTTGACTATTTTTTCAGCCTGTCCTTTTCGTATTGAGTATCATTCCCTTATTTCTGCCTTGTCCTAAAACTTCCACTTTTTCTTCATCCAAGTGTCACACTCATTAAATAAAAAAGATAACTTTTCTCTCCTTCCACCAGTTAGCTAGTGAGCTTCAACTTCTTTTTAAATGTTTCTGCTATCATCATGCTTTTAACATATGAAATATAAAAAAGGGAGAACTCTTTTCTAAGTGTGTATCAACTTCAAAAATATTGTGGTGTTCAATGTTACAATATTCCTGAACCTCAAGTGGTTTTGTAACAGTAAAGACTACCTTAACATCCAGTTAAGCACTCTCCAGAAGAGAACTTGAAGCGAATGGTGATGTATCAGTTCCCACAAGTGCTTTCTCATGAAAATTGCTTCTATGCAGCTTCAAGGATCATGGAGTGCTTATTACCCCTACTCTGCCAGTACAAATTACCTGCCCTATGCTACAGCACAAAGCACTGGATCACTGCCAGTTGTATTCTCTTTTAGTGCGTAAGGAATCAAAAAGTCTGCACTGCCCTAAAACTACACATCACCACCTTTATGTTTTTAAAATTCAGGAAGTTTGCCTCACTCTTCTCTTCAGTTTCTCCAGATGTCCTCCTACAGTGAAGAATTAGGACTCTACAAAAATCATTTATAATTTGATCCTCCTGGCTGAATCTCAAGTGAAAAGAAATTTGTCCTCCTACAGTGAAGAATTAGGACTAAACAAAAATAATTTAGAATTTGATCCTCCTGGCTGAATCTCAAGTGAAAAGAAACTGGAGACATTGCAATCAAAGTTTCTTCTTTACAAAGGGTCTAAATTGATAAACTTATCACTCAAAAGGTATTTTTTCTTATTTTGAATTGTCAGAACCTATAGCCCTTATAAGAATTATTCAGTCTCTTAGGAAATTTTAACCTTAATTTTAAGGAACTGGTTTTTGTTTTAGTGTGTTTGGTTCTGAAGAAAATATAACATGTTCTATTATTCCTGTGGAGCACTTCTTAAGTATCTTTTGATTTTATTTTGACACTAAGGACTTTAACTAAATATAAGAGAGCAACCTTATTAGAGCACAGAAATCAGTTTGTTGTGAAGGTTCACTCCAAATCTGAGTATGAATCTTAAATTCTGTGACCTTGTATATGGATGTTACATTCTAATTCAAAATTGATAAGTCGTCTTGTACAGAAAGAATCCCCTATATAAAAGGAAGGTCACTGCTTTTATATTTGTAATCCATACTTCTCCAATGATATTTTAGCAAGAGTTCAAAATGTTACGGAAAAATCAAAAGCATTTTTAATACTTAAGTTGTAGGATCCTGAATTCTATACCCCAGGCCTTGTATTTATCCAACATGGATTTACATATGAAACTCAAACATAACTGGGATGCAGCATTTACTTTTCCTTGCCAGGATAAAAAATACCTGCAATAATCAATACGCAAGCTGCAGGGTTTCTTCTGTGATAATGGTTGTGGAGAATGCTATATTATCATACAAGAAATACAACTTAATTATTCAAACTTTTCAAGAAGGCAGAGATGCCATCATAATATTAGCATTTAGTTATCACTGAGGTTCCCTTGTAAAATAAAATACGAAGCTAAGAAGAGTAATATATCCAACCCTCCCTTACTGCCGAGGCTGCATAACACTCACTAAATGGCCTCATCTCATAGGTACTGTGTGCAGATTCATAGATTGTGAATTGGATGGTGCAGCGACTGTTTTTTCCCATCTACCTCCAGACTCTGGAACTCTCTTTCTCCTTCTGTCTTTCCTAATTCTTATAACCTAACTTCCTTCAAAAACGGATCTATCTTCATCTCAGGGCCTAACCTGCCACAGCTCTAGGTCCTCAATACTTCGACTATTCATTCAGCCTGTCCTTTTCCCATTGTTTATCATTACCTCATCTGTCTTGTCCTCAATCACTTACTTTTTCTTCATCTTAAATGTATCCTTCATGCACGGGCCTTTATTGACGAGGGGCAATTTTCCTGCCTGTCCCAGTGTCACACTCATAAAAATGCAAAATCACTGAACAACAACATAAGCACATAATATATGTACTCTATATTCAAACAAGACTTATTACCGCTGGGATAAGATAGGCCACAAAATAGACTTCAGCACTGAGCATCAATATGTTAATTACTACTGAAAAACATAGCAACAAAGGTGTGGTTTCTAAGTCCTTTCACTGAACAGTCAAGAGTTGTGACACTCTATAAATGTAATAATGACCATTCAATATAAATAAAATGCTGTAACAAGAATCTATTTTAAACATTATATTTAGGTTGTGAAATGCAGAATAATAAATGAGGAAGAGAATCCTAGGCAACCTGACAAAAGCTGGCTATACACTAGTATATGCCTTACTGAAAATCAAATAATGCATTATGTTATTCAAAGCCAATAAGTGATAGGAAGTCCTAGTATGCCCTAAAAGAAAAAAAATACGGATAAAAAAAAACATGATCATCAACAGCAATAAGTGAAGTGCAATTATACACAACTATCAGTATCTTGTTACATAATCAAAATTACCTACAAGAGCAAGAATAATAACATTCAATATTATATTCTAAGATAGGTGCACAATTGCAAAACCACCAAATCTAAGCCTCCATAAAGATGATAGGATGCGTGCTAGAATGAAAAATTTATAGCTCAACACAGCAGGACTTCATGAATCTTAAGACATGAGAGCATTGTTTATGCTGGTTGAACAATATATAAAAATTTTGATGCCATATTCAAAAGCCAAAAGGAAAGTTACTGTAAATATCCCTCCCATGTGGCATGGATAGGGCCCTGGGGATTGCTTAGTAAAAGCTTTTCTTATTTTCAGATTACATTCAGAGCCAATTTTTTTTTCAAATATTTTGTATATCTCCAGCCTAAGAACTATACAATATGATATATGCACTTTAACAGTATGCTAAAAGGTACAATATAAATGACATAGCATACAATATTAGCTTTGCAAACTGGAAAGGGTATATAACTAGCATAATAATAGTGGGGTATGTCAAAAAGTACCCCTCTTTCGACATAAAAAAAAAATTATAGAAAAGAAATACTTTATACACATTACTTACCATTGTACAGAATTAAAACATAAATTCGTATGGAGAGCGACATACCTTTCTTTTCAGAAGAGTGAATTTAGCGCTGCACTGATCGCAATCTGCCATCTCCGAGGTCTTAGCAGAAGCAGTTGGGATATCTGGGGATACTCGTGGGGAGCACCTCCAAACCTCACTACACCACCAAGAGACTGGGCCTCCACAACCTTTGTTTTTCCCCAGCATAGCAAATCAGTGTCTCCTCATCAGGACTTCTCCCACATTCTTAGACCTACAAAAATAAATGATAACCTAAAGGCCGTCCTCATTACATTGTGAACACATTTCATCCATTACTACACAAAACAAAAAACATCAAAAAAGCTGTCATCCACCGTTACTGACAAAAACATGTTGAACATCTGGATAACCTAACAAGTGTGGCAGGACACATATTAATACAAAGCATCATACCAAATGAGCCAAGACAAAAGATAGAAATCTATAGATCATAGCATTATCAGCACTTGCAAGCACTTTCCCTTTGTTTTTATACCAACCTGTTACAATTGTACATGGAGTTTTAAGTATATACTACATTCACAATGAAACTGTGTGGTTAATAGTACACTGTTATCCACAAAAACATGTTGAACTTCAGTGGAATCAAACCTGCAACACAGGCCACATGTTCATGCAAAACATCATTGTGGATATTACTGAACGTGTAAACAGACAGATAGTGAGCATACGAATGTGCGAACAGACAGACATTGGAGCAAGAGCATATTCTTACTGTATTATATATCTTATGTTCCAATACTGCCATGTATTGTATATGTATTACTACCATGCTGATTTAATTTCTCATATAATTAATGCATGCTTCTCCTATGTAAATATTTGATACTGTAAGGCAACTCTTGCCATGACGCAACACAGCATAATGCAAAACAGTCAGTCGTGTTTCAGCTCAAGCCTTGTCAGTCAAACGGAACTAGTGTCTCTCCCATTTGCTTTTGTGTATATAGTTTCTCGTAATATACTTCAAGGCCAGAATAGAGTGTTTCCTTCAAGAACCTACAACAGGCAATATTAACATGGTGCAGTGAGTACTCGCAGTGAGTTTTTCAGGTTCTGTGTTTTTTATAGTGAGAAGAACTTTGTGTACTCAGACGGCTCATTAGACCCCCCCCCCACAACGCTTCACCGTATATAGAGTGAGTAGAATTATTTATTTTTTATTTGTTATAGTAATTCAGGCATTGCATAAGGAAAAAAAAATTGAGTTTTCTAGTCTTGCTTTTGTTAACTTTTCTGTTACAGTATCTTTATATATTTTTGCAGATAGGGGTTCATTCTCCCGCTTCCCCCGCCACTTCTCCTATCGCTTAAGTCACGTGCTCACAGCTACCACGCTCGTCCCATGCCTGCTGATCACCGTATATAGAGTGAGTAAAATGTCTTTTATATTTTTCTTTCGCTACAGTAATTCAGGCGTTGCATGATGAAAAAAAAAATTCTAGTTTGCTAGTGTCCTTTTTGTCTACTTATTTATATTATCTTTGTTTACGTTTGCAGACAGAGCTTTGTTCTCCTGCCTCCCACTCCTCTTCTCCTACCGCTTAAGTCACGTGCTCACCGCCACCAGGCACATCTCAGTATGACTGTTGCCCACCGCATAAAAGAGCGAGTTAATTTGTTACTGTAGAGTATTTATTTGTATATCAGTATATCTTTAATACTGTACACTATTTGTATTTTAATATACACAAGTACAGGTATTTCAGCTTTATGTACTTGTAAAATATGTCTTACTTACCCTATTTCTTTGGCATAGTGTGTTTATGTACGCATCTATGCCTATTACCATTATTCCTTAAGGAAATTAACTATTTGAATTACGCGAGCCTTTTGAGAACATATCCTTGCGTTACTTCGAGAGGAGACTGTACATGTATTACTACCATGCTGATTTCATTTCTCATAAAATTAATTCATGCCTTTCCTATGTAAATATTTGACACTATAAGGCAACTCTTGCCATGATGTAATATAGAGTAATGCATTATAGTCAGTCGTGCTTCAGCCTCGCAGGTTTAATGTCTCTCCCATTTGCTCTTGTGCATATAGTTTCTCTTAATATACTTTAAGGCCAGAACTCGGTTTCCTTCAAGAACCTATTAGAGACAATATCAACAATCATACCGATTGTGTCCCTATTACAGATAAAGCCTATCACAGTGCAACCAGTACTTGAAAGAACGTTCCCTTCAGTCTTATACCAACCTATTACAATAGAATGCGGAGTTTTAAGCATATACATATCACAATGAAACTGAGTTGTTAATAATACATTGTCATCCACAAAAAACATGCTGAATATCAAGGGAACCAAACCAATGTCACAGGCAACATGCTCATGCAAAGCATAATACTGAGCTACTACGACAGATAAAAACCTGCATATCACAACCGAGTTATGAACATTCACAGATACAAACAAAAACCTATCCATCATCTACCCATGTATTAATGAATGTATCAATAGCTAAATACGAGCCAAGCAGTATGACATGACGAAATCGACCATCTGTACTTTTTTCAATAATAAAGAGGCCTTAAAGGCACCTAACGTGGCTAAAGGAGTGAGTATTTCAACGAAGCATAAGTCTCAAGTGAAGGAAGAGGTAAATAAGTATTGTTAGCTTGAATAAATAAAAGAGAGCTTGCTGGTGATAGCGTTAGTGAGGCTATAAAATGCGAGAAGGCTCTACAATTATACCTTAATTTAGTAGCGAACATTCCGAGTGCTAGTGGTGCTAAAATTTACAAATTTATAGCAAGTAGAGGCTGAGGCTTTTCACTTTGTTGGGAGCCATAATGAGGGCTAAAGTAAAAAGCAATATCATCTGAAAATCTACAAAGAAAGAACAATGAGTGATCTTCACAGTGTGGAAACACATGGTCGCCCAGGCGGATGTGCGTTTGTGACTCGAGAATTATTTTGATGTCGATTTAAAATTTGTTCACAAATTGTGGTCATGCGCTAAATTGTTGTGGTTGGATGCATTTGATATGTGGAGATTCGACTATACAGTGTTCCTTCCATTATCGCGATGGTTCGGTTCTGGGACCCGGCGCGAGACAGAAAAATCACGGAGTAGGATCAGCCTATATGTACATATATATTTTAATTTATTTTTACGATTACACTGTATAAAACCTCCCTGTACTGTTAACAAACCACCCTTTACTTCATAAATAACAGCATGCAACGTAAATATATATGAAAGTGATAGATGAAATTATGGTGAGTGAAGTGGTAATTACATGACATACTCATGTACATAGGTATTTTACAATTATTTTTACATTTACGTACTGTATAAACCCTCCCTGCACTGTTAAAAAAACACCCTTTACTTTATAAATAACAGCAAGCAACGTAAATTTTTATGAAAGTGATAGGAAAACTTACCGTGAATGAGGTGGTGATGACATGACATACTCATATACATAGATATTTTACAATTATTTTTACGTTTACGTACTGTATAAACCCTCCCTGCACTGTTAAAAAAACACCCTTTACTTTATAAATAACAGCATGCAACGTAGGTGAGAGCTTTTTCGTATTATACATGGCGCAATACTGTTAGTATTTATGTTTTTTATTATTTTTTACTGTTTTATTATTCTTAGGCTAGGAAATACTTGTTTTATCAATAAAATAATGAAAATTTTAATATTCACTAGGTCACGTAGGTGAGAGCCTTTGCGTTTTCCGAAACGTGATACCGGTATCGTATTTTACATGGTGCAATACTGTTAGTACTGTATTTATGTTTTTAACTATTTTTTACGGTTTTATTATTCTTAGGCTAGGAAATACTTGTTTTATCAATAAAATAATGAAAATTTTAATATTCACTAGGTCACGTAGGTGAGAGCCTTTGCGTTTTCCGAAACGCTGATACTGGTATCGTATTTTACGTGGTGCAATACTATTAGTATTTATGCTTTTTACTATTTTTTACGGTTTTATTATTCTTAGGCTAAGAAATACGTTTTTTTATCAATAAAATCATGAAAGTACTGGAAATTTTAATATACAGTATATGCTAGCTCACTTAGGTGCGACCCCAATACATTGTACGCTATCGGACACTATTTTACATGATGCAATACCCTGTACTGTGAGTTATATATCTAAATTTATGTTTTTTACTATTTTTTACTGTTTTATTATTCGTAGGCTGGGAAATAAATTGTTTTTATCAATTAAATAATGGAATTTGTTTTTTTCAATAAAAAAATGAAAATACTGAAAATTTTTTTTCTTCAATATTTTAATATTTTTGCATATACCCAAAAAATAAAATAATAATTTCCCCCCCCCCCCCAAAACCGTGGTACAGTGAAAACGCGAGCCAAGAAACGCGATCCAGCAAAGGATCACTGTATATATATATATATATATATATATATATATATATATATATATATATATATATATATATATATATATATATATATATATATATATATATATACACCTTGTTCCTTTTATACTCGATTTTTAAATGCGAAATTGCAATAACGCCCCCCAAAAATTATAGTAAAAAACTCGGAATTCGCAAATAACCCCCCCCAACAACAAAAAAAATAATATTTTTTTTTTTAGATTATTGTGACGCCAGGATGGACCAAAAATGATAAAATAAAACAGCCTTTATCAGGCTGTAAAGAGAAACAGATGGAGAGTGTAATGACCTGTCAGATGTGAAGGGATTATAAAAGATGTGTAATGAATATCCAGCTCTCTGCTGGGTTTTAATATACCTCTGCATTACTCTCATGATGTCTATTCCAAAAATTCTCCTAAGATCTTGTTATAATTATTATTATTATTATTATTTTTAACAATAATTTTCCTTTGATGATGATTGTGGAGATTATTATTATTATTAATATCATTATTATTAGGAATTTGTAATTAAACCATTATTTTTACAATAAATAATGTAGTTTTGGGTGAATGAACAAGAGTTAATTAAAGATCTCTCTCTCTCTCTCTCCTACATTCTACCCAATAGGGTGGGTGTATATATAATGTATAATGATGATGAGCTTTTCTTATCGTAATCCTCTTTGTACTGGTGGAAGAAGCCTCCGCAGGCGCTTATTTACTATATCTAAAATAATAATAATAATAATAATAATAATATAGTAAATAAGTGCCCGCGGAGGCTTCTTCCACCAGTGCAAAGAGGAAAAGATCATCATCATTATACATTATATATACACCCACCCTACCTCTGTCATATGTCTATCTAATTTACATTTGAAGGTGTCTAAGTAATACAATTAAGAATCTGAATTCCAGATCAAAACTTAGCACGAGGGTCTGCCCCTCTCTTTTTTATCTCTTACTTTATTTAATTTTCGTGCTTTTCCCTCCAATTCCCTTATATCCTTAATCCCCTCCTATCCTATCCCATCCTAAAAAAAAAAAAAAAAAAAAAAAAAAAAAAAAAAAAAAAAAGATTGGCATTTATTGTCCTACTAGGAATACTCTACGGTATTACCAAGCCAGTTTTCACCAATTTCCCTTCTGAACCTAAATTTATCAAGATTAAATCCATTACCCATTACGAGTTCTAGTTTGATCATGAATTTTTAAAACTTTATTAATATCACCCTTGTTAATCCCTTTAAACCATTTATACACCTCAATCATATCCCCTCTAACTCTGTGCCTCTTTAGAGAATGTAGATTAAGTTTTTTAAATCTGTCATATGGTAGATTTAGGCATTGCAAAATTATTATTTTTTTCGTTTTTTAGTCTTGCTTTGGTTATTTATAATTCTTATTTTATCTTTGTATACATTTGCAGATAGAGGTTCGTTCTCCTGCATCCTCCTCCTCTTTTACCACATAAGTTACTTGCTCACTGCCACCATGCATGTCCCAGTGTACTGTACAACTGTTGCCCACTGCATAATAAAGTATAGTAATGTATGTTAATTTCTAGCTGTAAAGTGAATATGAATATCTTTTGTATACTCTTAAAAATAGATACAGGGCTTTCTGCTTTGCTATGTAGTAATAAAATATGTTTTTCACTTATCTTATATCTTTGGCATGGTGTGTCTATGTAAGGTTTGGAACGTGTCTATGCCCTTTATCATTGTTTCCTATGGAAAATAACTTGTTTTTTCACGCGATTTTCAATTTACCCGACCCTTCTGAGAACCTATCTAGGCGTTATTCTGAGAACTAGGTGTATATATATATATATATATATATATATATATATATATATATATATATATATATATATATATATATATATATATATATATATATATATATATATATATATATATATATACCGTATATTTCGGTGTATAAGTCGATGTTTTAGCCCCAAAAAATCAGCCCAAAATTGAGAGTCGACTTATATAACAATCACAAAAAGCAAACCTTGAAATCTTGTGACATATTGGTGCAGGAAATCAGGCCTAACCTTAGGCTAATACCGACGACAGCCTCGGTGCGGTAACTATCGATGTAAATACATGTAGCAACTAATGTAAATACTTGTATTTTAATCAATTCACATTCTGATTCGACACTAATAATGTAATAGAGCTACCATTACCATAAAATTCCACAAAATGCTATTAATCAAAGGAAAAAGACCATAACAATGTAAAAATCATGCAGCCATTTGTAAAATTTCCGATCAGCTGATCGCTGACGAAACAAAACAATTTACGGTATAAGTGCATTCACACCAACCCTTTTTTGACCACAGAAATGTTAAATAACAACATCTAGGATAACATCAGATCTTTATTTCTCACTAAAATAAATTACAATAAAAAGTATGCAATATGTTTTATTCATTTAAAAACCTTCAAAATTGCTACAATCATCATCATCTGATGCAAAAAGTTCATCAAATAAATCGTCATTTACAGTTTCATCGTAAGGGTCCCAGTCAGAATCTGGTAAGTCAACTTCGGCTTCGTCTTCATCTTCACTCTCATACAGCAGATCATCCTCGGTGCCATCCATTGCATTAGAGATACCGCATTTTTTGAATGACTTTACTATGCTTTCTGTTTTCACATTACCCCAAGACTTTATCAGAAACTCACACAAAACATCCAATGATGCAGCACGCATAGCTCCACCTTTTGTGAATGACTTTTCTCCATGTAGCATCCAGTTGTTCCATTCCTCTCTCACATTATCTTTAAATGGTTTATTTAAACTTACGTCTAACGGTTGGAGTAAAGAGGTCAAACCACCAGGTATAACTGCTATATCAGTATTAGTTCGTGATAATCTGGCTTTAGAATTCTCTGTTATGTGGCTGCGAAACATGTCCCAAACCAATAGACTTCGTTCCTTTCTTATTCCACCCGGACGTCTGTTCCAAACGTTTTCTATCCACAATTTTGCGCCATTTTCATCCATCCAACTTTTTTCATGAAAGTGAACAAATACTCCAGATGGAAAATTTATTTTAGGCTTATACCTCGACCTATACCTCAGATATTAGCAAAAATAATAAAAAATTACTCTCATTTTTGGGTCGACTTATCTGTAGGCCGACTTATACACCGAAATATATATATATATATATATATATATATATATATATATATATATATATATATATATATATATATATATATATATATATATATATATATATATATATATATATATATATATATATATATATATATATATATATATATATATATATATATATATATATATATATATATATATATATATATATATATATATATACTACCCCCCAATTAAAGGGGGAAACAGCCAAGGTATATGTATGTATGTATATATATACTGCATACAGCATAGTCTCTTTCTTTATGCGTGTTTAGATTACGTGAATTTGGAATAATGAGTGTCCTGTAAAATAATATTATTCAAATTACAAGAATAACGTGACCCTCGTGAGAGTAGAGCTCTCCCACTTCCCCCTCCTCTGCTTCTCCCTCTCCTACCGCTTAAGTCAACTGTTCGAGGCCACCACACAACTGTTGTCCACAGTATATGGAGCGAGTTAATGTGTATTTTTGTTTTGTTTATCTGTATCTGTAATTCTGCATCTGTGTATTTTTAGCTTACGTACATACATATTTCAGCTTGCTTATGTATTTGTAAAATGCGTTTAACTAGCTGATTTCTTTGGTATAGTGTGTTTATGCAAAAATGTGGTACAGCAAGAGATTGGGCAAATAATCCTCCTCCCAAAAGAGTGAGAAAGTCTATAAGCCTTGAGAAAAAACTGCAAGTGTTAGCCCGTTATGGCCTTGGTGAGAGTACAGCTCTTCCACTTCCCCTTCCTCTGCTCCTCCCTCTCCTACTGTTTAAGTCAACTGCTCAAGGTCACTACTCATCGGTTATCCACCGTATATAGTGAGTTGAATTGTTTATTTTTTTGTTTATCTGTATATCTATAATAATACATATGTTTATTTTTAGCGTACATGCATATTTCAGCATGCTTGTGCACTTATAAAATGTGTTTAACTAGCTTATTCCTTTGTTATAGTGCATTTATACACACTAGTTGGAACGTAACCATACCTATTAACATTACTCCTTATGGAAATATTCAATTTAAAGTACACGAAATTTGAATTACACGAGACTTTTGAGAACCTATATATATGGCGTCCTCAGTTTACACTTCTCAAAAGTTACAATGTTTCGTGGTTACATTGCATCTCCCATAAATTATTTTGCTTCTTTTTTGATAACTTTTGGTTTGTATTATGCTTCCCAAATGTAAAGCAGATTCTTCTGAAGGCAGTGCTTCAAAGAAAAGGAAAGCCATCAACTGGGATGTGAATTAGAGATAGTGAAATGTATGGAAAAGGAAGATGAGTTCAGTTCCCCAGAGCTTTTTCAGACACAAGCAAGCAATTCCTGACACAGAGCAGAGATTTACTTAAGAAATATGAAATGTACCATAACATTTATTATAATTTCTCTCATATAACCCTGTATTCAACTGTACAAGAAATTTCTTTGTTAATTATAGATATATAGTATTGAAGCCTATTTGTTTTTCGTACTGTTGCACACAATTACATTATGAGAATTCAGCTGAATGTTTCTTTATCAATATCCTGTAGCTTCTTTATTCTCATTCAAAATATACTGTGCTGTACCTTGAAAACTTCTTAACCTTGCAGACATATAATTTATTCCTTTATTCTTAACTAAGATATACCTTAGAATCTCCTTAATCTTGTAAAACCCAAGATGACTCAACCTAAGGTTTCTTCCTTAAAGGTTATAGCCCTGGTTGTCACCGTCTAATAGTTTCCATGGTGACCTGACTTCTTGGTATAGTTATGAATTTTCTTTTGTTAGATATACTACCAAACAGTAATCAAGAAGTTTTATTATGCTACTAGGAAGTGGAATAAATTACCTAGCCATGTTGTTGAGCTAATGAGCTAAGCACAAATATTTTCTATTAAGCAGTCTTTAACGTTGAAAATTTTAAAATTCAGACGGACACTGCCAGTATTGCAATAATGAATTGTAACAAATTATATCAATCTCTTTTTCCTTTTCCTCACCAAATTGCTTCACCTGCCAGAGACATGTGGTTTATATGAATTTTTCCAGCTGAGTTTGTCGTCTGGTTTACAATAATAATTATAATAATAATGACACCTACCGTATTTAATATAAATATTTGCAGATATATCATGAGCGTTTCCATTAAAAGAATGTTGAAACTTATAACTTCCTTGTTGGAGTCAAAACAATATTTTTCTGCAGTTAATAAAGGCATTACTTATGAATCTGAACTATTCTTTTATTAAAAATGTTTGAATAAATGCTTACGTTTTGGACAATTCCATTTTTGTACAATTAGCTAACCTAACTTATCCTTATCTGATGCTTCAAATTCCAAAATGATTCTCAGGTTAGGCTAGGTTAGGTTGGGGTGGGAAGGTCAATATTCCAAAAGTAACTTTTTGCCCAATAGAAAGTTATATGATAATGGGGGAGATCCGAGGAGGAAGTGCCCCAAACTGTTTGAGCAGGATCAGCATTTGTGCTAGATTAGGATATGATGACTGCAGTTTGGTCTTAAGACTAAGTAATGGAGGACCACTAGGGTAGACGAATATAAATAACGGGATAGGATGTACATTTTGTTTTTCCTAATAAATAAATCCAGGTAAATACATACTTTTGCATCACTGATTAGGAAAACTCAAACACGCACAATAATTTTTATAACAGTTTGGTTTGCTTAGGTTAGTTCATCTCCATTTAAAAAAATGTTAATCAAACAAATTTTAGCTTTTTCGTTGCATTTTATAATCTTTCTGATTAAGTAACGCATAAGCTGCAGGTATGAAATTAACATTTACTGAAATCTCTGCTTTCCCAAATTCTTCCAAAGAGAATGGGTTTTTCTAAAAAGATGGGTCAATTCAAATGAAATGAAGTTCAAATTAGTCTCAATTATGCAGAAAAAAATGGAAAAAACAGTTTGAATTTAAAACATGTGTCTGAGATACACTAACAAAGCAGAGGTAAATGTTTATTTCACACCCTCGAGTTGATAATTGACATTATGGTTTTCTAGCATTTTAAATGTGTTTCTAACAAGTATATATTAATTTTCTCACGAATTTGAAAGTTTCTGTGAAAGGTTCACTATCCACATACATCAGCAAAGGGGTAAAATTGATTAAACCTTTTTTTGGGGGGAGGGAATAAAGAAAAAATAACAACAATATTTCACTTACATGAGAATGCAAAACTTTGAAAATACACGAAGGAAAAACCTGGATAACCATAATGCCAATGACCAACTTGCTCCCTCCTCTATCAGTACTGGGGGAGTGTGAGAATTTTGGGGCTTTGGGTGGGATAAATTAGTAAAACTTGTTTCAGTGAATGAATTGAGAATTGTAGGTATTCAAAGCAATAAAATACTAGAAAACCAATTCTAGCTGGGGGATTTCATCATGCACTCCCCCTTAACTGGATAAACAGCAATTAATGATTGAAATATAGACAGTACATAAAAAAAAAAATACCTACATGTTATCTAGCAGAACTGAACATATCCTAAGTAGGCTAAATAGCAATAAATGAGTAAAATGAAAACTGGAAACCTTTAAAAAAAAAAAAATAAAAACCATTCCTAGCACAATCATTTTTTTTTTTTATCAAATAACGAAAAGTGAGCCAAGAGTGCTGTAAGGTATTTAAATTAACAAGGCAAGTAACCTAACCTAATCTAAGGATTTATGGGGTTATTTAACTTCACACAGTGGTTCTGGGGGTTTCTCATCTTTACAAGATCCATTATTTTTCTACCCATAACCCCAAGCTTTTCCACATATTTGATGGACGCAAGAACCAAACATATAGAAACCAGCCAAGTTTGGACAAAAACAATAAGGAAAATGGTGAAGACACAACATAAACCATTAGAAAAGCCTCAAGTCAATTATCAATCATGGGTGGGGGGTGTGCAAATAATATTTTACCAAATGAAAACTACAAAATTAATTTCAGCTTTACATATACGTACGATATATAAACGCAAAGATTTTGTAACCAATCAACCGAATACATTACAGTAAATAAAAGTTCAGGTAAATGTTTACTTCCACACCCCTGATGGGGATACATTCCCATGAAATTTAGGATAATTATATTAGCTTAGGGTTGTTGGGGAATGCGGTAGTGTAGTGGTTAGAATACTACATACTGGAGATGTTAGATCTACGTTCGAGCTCACAGCAGCGCGATAGGAAAGGCATCCAGCATTAATTCGTCAGCTTCAGTTTCTCTGTATCCATCCCCATAATGAGAATTAATGGTGACAAATAAAATGTACAAAAATAATCCAAAATAATAGATTGACTTTACATAGGTTTGTTGATAGCCAACTCCAAAACAAATTGCCAATATTTTTTTAATATTTTTTTAGTTTTATATTTTGATATCACGGGTTGGGTGTGTGTGAAAGTAAACATTTACCAAAATTCCTAATGGCAAAATGTCACTGATCAATCAAGGTAAAAGCGACAGAATCTATAACGTCAACTTACCCACCTGCAAAATTCTCTTCAAGTTTCAATATAGAAAAAAAAAATTATTTGGGACACAGTAACAAAGGAATAAAGTATAAAACACATAAAAATTACCTTTTTTCGCTATATTTTACGTAAGATGAATAGCTACAGGGTGAATCACTAAATAGACAGAACGGAGACAACTTTTCTTTTCCCTTTCTTATCACTATCTGTTGACACGAGTGATGATGATGATGATGATGACTTTCAGAGTGACATCTCGTGACAAATGACGTAACTGATTCCTTCGCCATATTTACGAAAACAAATATATTTATCCAGTAAATTGGTTAAGAAATTATATAGTCAAATTACTGTAATTTACATTAATTGAACCATACCAACTTTTAACTTGTAATTATCAAAGTAGAAACTATAATTTCAACAGTGTTTTTTTTTTTAAGGGGAGTGGCAATACACTAGTTACGAGGTGTATCCGTGAATTCGGTCATTGGCCCGATTTCTTAAACAGTGTAAGTCTAGGATACCATATTGTTAGTTAGCTAGACACACACAAATGGATTTCATACACGCGTCTGACGCGGTTCTGTGTATGGCTAGGATCCCGTACGGGATCCTAGCCATACACAGAACCGCGTCAGACGCGTGTCTGAAATCCATTTGTGTGTGTCTAGCTAACTAACAATATGGTATCCTAGACTTACACTGTTTAAGAAATGAATACCACAAACTCTCTCTCTCTCTCTCTCTCTCTCTCTCTCTCTCTCTCTCTCTCTCTCTCTCTCTCTCTCTCTCTCTCTCTCTCTCTCTCTCTCTCTCTTCTTTCTCTCTCTCTCCTTGATATGTATGGCTATGAAGCCCCAGTGGTGTTTCTATTGCTCATCTAATTAATGCATATATATATATATATATATATATATATATATATATATATATATATATATATATATATATATATATATATATATATATATATATATATATATATATATATATATATATATATATATATATATATATATGTGTGTGTGTGTATGTATGTGTGTGTATATATATATGTATGTACCTACTTATTATTCTGTAGTCGCCGTGGCTCAATCGGTAGCGTCTCCGACTCTGAGGCGTCAGGTCGAGGGTTCGCGCCCCGTCACGGTCTGAGGTTAGCAAGGGCATGCACTCAGCGTAAGGATTACATCTGCCAAAACAAGTCCTTCGCAAGAAGGCAACCGTCCTAGCCCTTGGTAGATAAGGGAGTCCGTGACGTAAAACCGGAACCTACTTATTATTCTAACCTGAAAATTGTTATTCTATATCTGCTTCAAATTGTCTGCAGTAGTACTGTTGAAAAGTGAAACTTTTTTTTTTTTTTTTTTTTTTTTTTTTTTTTTTCCACCCTTGAGGGTGAGCGGACCTTCGAAACGGAACTCTAATGATAGCACTCAACAAGGGCTATTGAAAATATTGTCACAATGATTACTCTTCAAGTACTCTTCAGTTATTACACTATATTTTATTATTAATTACTTGCTATGATATTTTAAATTAATTGCAAATTCTATTAGTATGTTATTTATACATAACCACATAGATTGTAATGTTATCAACTGCAATATGACTGGGAGTGCCCATGTGCACATGTCCCCATGTACAGTTATCTGAATAAATTAAAAAAAAAACAAAAAACAGTATATGTTTAAGAAATCGGGCCAATGACCGAATTCACGGACACACCTCGTAACTAGTGTACGGGATCCTAGCCATACACAGAACCGCGTCAGACGCGTGTATGAAATCCATTTATGCGTGTCTAGCTAACTAACAATATGGTATCCTAGGTTTACACTGTTTAAGAACTCGGGCCAATGACCGAACTATCGGGTACACCTCGTAACTAACCGCGTCAGGTGCGGCTATGAAATTCATTTGTGTGTCTAGCTAACTAACAATATGGTATCCTAGGTTTACACTGTTTAAGAAATCGGGCCAAAGAGAATGGATTAACATTTATAAAACGAGTTTTGCTATATTCTACTTAATATCATTCTATAGCTGAAATTTCATTAACCATTCCAATAACATACAAATATCAAAGTATATTCTTATGTTATTAAAACATTAGTTTATTAAGTAATTAAGTAATTTATTTATTCGTATTTCATTTATCTATATTTTAGAATTGTTAACCTGCAGATACTGCAATGATAAATTTTGTTTTGTGTGTGGAACGAATGAAGAAATTTCTTTCCATACTTTTATGAGAGAAAAAAAAAACCGCTGCCATAGAAGGGAGCTGTAGAGGTGCAATTTGTGTAAAATAGGAAAACATTTATTACTTGTGATTAACTGAAGCCTTTGGTTTCATATTTTGGTTTTAGAATATATATTTTTTTAAAGTGGCTAATTTGGTAGTCAAATATCAATAGCTATTAAAACAAAGATCTAGCATCACCCCTCTGTAAGCGTTGGCACCTCACTGCGGTGATGAGTGGCCTATTTATGATTATTTTCCCTCATGAGAGGTGTTTATCCTTAATAAAGGCAAACTTTTATGTAGAAGCTCTATTGAGAGGTAAATTAATATTGAATTTGTATCCTTGAGAGGCTAAAGTGAAACTGGGTGTATAATCATTCTAATACCTGATATCACTCTAACGACAATGCTAGGCTTATTTTCTCCACATAGCCCGTGGTGAGGAACACCATGAGGAAATAAGAAGAGGGCTTAAAGAATTTCCAGAGAAGTAAATAATGCATTTAAAGAGAACACACATAATTTAGAAAACACAATAAAATATAAGAGGGGGAAAGAATAGAAATGGATAAAACAAAAATTTTGTGAACTGACATTTCACACATGGGATAATGACAGAAGATTGGATGATTGCTTAAATGAATTAAATGTTAGTGCATTCCCATCTTCTCAGGAGAACGAGGAAGCGGCTTGGAATGTGTATATAAAAAAACTTTGAACTTTTTAGAAGAGATATTTACGAGGTGAATACGAACCAGGAGAGCCTTGCAAGAACATTCTCAAATGCAGTAAAAATAAACATGGCAGTTAAGGAGATAGTTAAAGACCTGGTACTTAAAAGTGGGTGAACATTTGATTACCGGGAAACAGTAATCAAAAAGATTAAATGAGTTATGATTGAGAGAGCAGACCCTTTGATCATAAACAGAAATAAATGATAAATGCAGGCTTAAGTGAGTGCCAAGAGTCAACATATACTGGAATTAATATTAGTAGTTTCGAAGAGTATATTTCATACCTCCTAGTTTATGTCTCTGATCCATTTGTAAAACTTTCACCTTCATATATTGTGACTTGTACACCCAGGACAGCAGTTACTGGGCAACGCTGCACAGAGTGGCTGGTGTCTTGTGGGGATTTGTGGTATGCAGGGCATATGGAGAATTCTTGGTAGCCACATCGATGCAAGTTAGCCGTTGTTTTGTCATGTCCTGATCTAAGCCTGATTCTTACGTCTACTGGTTGCTTGTTAGGTTATTTAAGCTGAGTAATTGTTTGGTTTGCTCCTCCACCAGTTCCATGCCTCTAGGAAGGAATCGTCTCCATTCTTCTTTCCAAATCTCCCAACTGTCAGAGTTTTCCTTCCTTACCTTATAGAGAGGTCTTCTAGACTTTGTTTTAAAGTAATGGTGGCCACTTCTATTGTGCCCATCAGTGGTGTTTCACTATTTGTATGTGAGATACAGTGATGCTGCTTTTTGGATAGCCTTCTCTCTGAGAATGCGTGCTGGTGCTATGTTGGTCATTAGTGCCAGCCATATTAATGGTATGGATTTGATTGAACGTGCTACTCACATAATAGTATTTAGTTTAATCCCTATCTTGCTGGTATAGTGCAGCATGTCCAAGCTGGGGTGCAGTATACTGCTACATTTGTGGCATGTCATTGAACTCTTTCCAGCTTAACTATTGGCTTTTTCAAGTGTGGATTACCAAAGGGAGCTGCATATACAAGCTTTGGCATCACATAGGTAACATTAATATTTCTGAGCATTTCCTTGTTCATGTGCCTGAAGTCTACCCTTACATTTGCTAAGAAAGCTTATACTGCCATTACTATGCCATTTATATGCATTTCTGGAGACAAATCTGTCAGTATGTTTACTCCTAGATCTCTCTCATTTTCTATCTCTTGGAGTTCTGCTCCTGCCATTGAGTATTCAAGCTTAGGCCTTCTTGCACTTATACCATTCTCATTGCCTTGCATTTATAAGTGTTGAATTTCATTGGCTACATTTCTGACCACTTATGCAGACTATTAAGGTCTGAATGAAGTTCTTTACCATTGTTCTCGTCTCTTACTTTCTTCACAATATTTGCATCATTTTACAAGCATATTCATGAATGAATTTAAAAACTCTGGTAGGTCATTTACATATACAAGGAACAAAAATGGCCCAGAAATTGAACCCTGTGGAACTCCACTTTTAATCCTTCTCCATTCAGACATTGAGTGTCTTACTCTAACCCTCTGTTCCCTTCCTTCTAAGTAAGTTTTCATCCATTCCTGGACATTTCCACCTATTCTAGCCATTGATTGCAGCTTCTTAATAAGTCTCCCTTATGGGAACGTGCCAAATGCCCACCCCTCTCAATCCTGTAAGATTCGGCTTACCTCATCATAAAATTCTAATAAGTTTGTTACTGTTGATCTACCTTCTCTGAAGTCATGTTGCGTCACTGAGAAAAAGTTAAAGGATTCCAATTGAAGAGAGATGTGTTTTCTTATTAGTTTCTCCATAACTTTGCAAACTAAGCTGGCCAAGGAAACAGGTCTATAGTATAGAGCTATATTCTTCCTTCCCATCTTAAAGATAGGTACCATGTTCACTTGTTTCCACCGTCTAAGAATCTCCCCTAATTCCAGTGACTTTTCAAATATTATCCTTTAGAGGGATACGGCTCTAAACTATAGACCGGTTTATTTAACCAGCATAGTTTGCAAAGTTATGGAGAAACTACTAAGGATACATATCTCTCTTCGCTCAAAATCCTTCATCTTTTTGTCAGTGAGACAACAAGGCTTCAGAGAAGGTAAGTCAACAGTAACAAACTTATTGGAATTTTATGATGAGGTAAGCCGAATCTTACAAGAGACTTCCAGAAAGCATTTCTTAACAAATGTAAGGGTAGCCTTCAAGCACATGAATAAGGAAATGTTCAGAAATATTTATGTAAGCTATGTGAGGCCAAAGCTTCAATATGCAGCCCTCTTTTGGAATCCGCACTTGAAAAAACAGGTAGTTAAGCTGGAAAAAGTTCAAAGACATGCCACAAAACTGATGCCAGAAATAGGCAATCTCCGTTATGATGAGAGGTTGAGGGAATTAGACTTACCAACACTCGAAGCTAGAAGAATGAGGGGGATATGATGATGGTTTATAAATTCCTTCATGGTTATGACAGAGTGGATAGGGATCGATATTTTGATATGGCTGGCACTAGAACTAGAGGTCACAGTTTGAAGCTTCATAAGTAAACTTCTTTGCAGGATGTAAGGAAGTACTCTTCTAGTGTAAGAGTAGTTGATAATTGGAATTCGCCAAGCGAGGAGGTAGTAAATGCTAACTCAATCCATAGTTTTAGAGACAAGTATGATAAGTATCACTAAGTATTAAATGGACCCGACTAGGAGACGGGAATTTACGAGCTTTGGGCTCTTTTCCGTAAGCACAATCAGGTAATTACAATCACGTAATTACTTATGCCACTGATATTGAGTTAGCTTATTTCTTAAGTACATAAGGGGATATATATTATGAACCTGTAGCTTTAAGGGCATCTAACTTCATCAGCACTTTGCATATCTCTGTGGCTCGAAAGATGATGTTCTCTAATATCGGCCCCTGAGCTCCTATCTCTGCAATCTTAGGGGGTGGGGGATTTTCTGCTGTATATACTGGCTGAAACTCCTTGTTCAGTTCTTCGCAGATCCCTTCATCCATCTCATAAATGCTTCAATCTGCTCTCTTAGATTGAAAACCTTTTCTTTGACCTTCAGTTTTCCTCTGATAAAGTGTTGTAAAAGTTTGGGATTATCTTTAGCCTTCTTGGTGATATGACTTTCATGGTCTCTTTCTGCCTCTCTTCTTTTAGTTAGGTAATAGTCTCTTTCTCTCTTATAAGTGTGCCAGGCATTTATGTTTTTTCTCCTTCTATGCCTTTTCCAGCATGTATCTCTCCATTCCTTAGGTCTCTTACACTCATTATTGAACCATATCTCTCTGGCATGAATAACTGCTATTTAGATGGAAGGTATGCAACAATCTACTATCTTCCCATATTCCTCACAAAAGATGTCATACATTTCTTGTATAAATTTGCGTTAAATAAAGTCCTTCAGTCAATAACTGCAAAAAGCTTATTAATTTTGATGTAATCTTCTTTCAGATAGTTCCTCCTCATGTCCTCAGTGCCTCTACTTTCAGGCAGAGCATCTTAGATGATATACTCCATCAACAACACACAGTGGTCACTCTTTCTAACTGGTGGTTCATACTCAAAATTTTCTCAATATCCAACACATTATCTGTAAATATTAGGTCAAGCAGCAAATGGCTCATCCCCACCCCTGGCCCTCGTTTGTTCCATTACATGTTCGTGTAGGAAATTCCCTTTTACACAGTCTAGGAATCTTGCCCGAAATGAGTCCTCCCCACTGTGTGGGTCAAGATTTATCCAATCTATCTCTTTATGATTAAAATCTCCCATAATCAAAATCTTACATTTTATATCACGTGTAATGTTAACAACTGAGTTTATGACTTCAATAGTACCTATATGACTTTCCTCATAAACTTCTAGCAACAAGAAATTCCATGAACTCAATTCCATAACAAAGTTTATTTCTTCAACCTGAAATCTTTCACTTATGAGCAGAGCTATACCTCCACCATTCCACTCAGATCTTTCAACCCTTAATATTCTGAAGTCCTTTGGAAAAATTGTGACACTGTTTATGTCCTCAAGTAACTTAAACCTTGTAACTGCTACTATATCTGCCTTATTGTTGTGAATCCTATCCTTTAATTCTACTGCCTTGCAAGTTATCCAATTAGAATGTGTACAGCAATCTATATATGGCCCCATTTTCTGATCTTCTGTCATTATATTCTCTATCTCCCCATTGTCTGGAAGACCTCTGAAACAAAGCTTTTTCTTTTCCTCTTTATTTCTTCCCTTGTTTAACTATCTAGCCTCTTGCAAAAAGTTTTTGACTCTTTGTCTCTTCCTGTGTTCTGTATTGTCTAATGAACACTGTTTTGAATTCTTGAAGGTCTTTTATTTTTTTTCTCAATAATAATTCTCTACATGTGTCCCCTCTCTCAAAGGTTACTTTCGTTGGTCTTTCCTTTCCCTCCCTAGAATATTTACCAAGCTGGTGAATGTTTACATTTTCCTCTGGACCACATAATACTCCAAGCTTCCTTATCAGGTCTAAAATTCTAGCTTTATTTTGTTCAAGTCTCCCCTGCCATATTGACTTCTCGGATTAACTTATGCCTGAGATTACCACTGTCTTCTCTTTTTCATGTGCCTGTTTAATCAGTGGGTTGGCCCTTTCCATCACAACATCTTTCATTTTTTATATTACTGTTTCTTTATATTAAACTGATTGTATGGTTTCCAATGCCACCACCCTCACAGCCTCTTTAACTGCTACATTCCCCTCTAATGCATCTGCAAAGGAAGTTTTCATGGCATCATTTTCTGTATTCAGCTCCTGAAACTTTTTTCTAAATTGTTCGATGTTTTCCTTTATCTGGATATTCGAAGCTGCAATCTCGTCTCTTTCAGAAGAGAGCAGTGAACTAACATCTAATTCTTTCAGGTTGTCATTCAGCTGTTTGTTGTTTTCTTCTTGTTTAGAAATTCTGTTTTCTACTTTACTCTTTTCCCCTTCCAGCTTCTTTATTTGTATTTCTAGCTCTATTCTCTCTTGCACTTGTGCCTTATTTGCTTTCTCCAAAGATCTTATTACCCCTCTAAGTGTATCATTCTCTTTATTTCTCTATCCATTTTATGAATTTTTCATCCAAGTTTATTATAAGGGTCTCAAGGTCCTTGACCTTTTGCTTCAGCCTTCTATGAGCCACTTCTCCTCCTACATCTCCCAGAGTACCTCTACCACCCCTCCCCTGACCATTGGATGGTTGGGTTATGGACAGATATGGCTTCAATTTGATGTTTTGAGTACTCCACCTGGTGACTAAATTATGACAATATTCTTACTCCTGGTCCCACACTTCCTGAGTATCATGGAGAAACCCAAACAGAAAATTCATACTGGTCCAGTCATAACCAAGGATAAAAAGGACCACGGCCATACTGCAGAAAACACAACAGGGTCGATAAGTAAGCATGGCTCTTCAAGTGAATCAATACAAATAGGATTTGAAATCACGATAACATCTCTCAATGCAGAGGTATTGTCACTGTCAAATGTGACTACTTATCTAGATTGGAACCAATAAAAGCAAGGGGAAGAAATGAAGTGTTATTGCTTGATTATGTATTCACAGATAATGTGTGGATACTGGTAAAATTGACTACGATATAAAGATTGGAAAAATGAAACACTGTGAGTTGTTGATGGCGTATATTATGATAAGGGAGCCCGGAAGAAGTATCCAAAAGGTGACCACATGAAGATTAATGATAGTTTTGCATGTATTGACCTGAGGACCATTTTTAACTACAATTCTGTGCAGGAGACAGTATATATTATATGTAAGGAATATGAGAGGATAGTTAGCTCTTAAATGCAATTTTCCAGAATGGGAAATGTTAATGTCATAGAGAAATGGTACAATAATAAATGTTAAAGGACAAAATAGTGAGGATACATTTGTTAGAATAGGTATGAGAGGTGTAGAGATAGAAGATGCATGGCTAAATTATTATACAAACAGAAATGCATACCTAAGTAAAAGAAAAGAGACAGAGAAAGCATAAGAGATAGATATTAGAAATAAAGCTAAGAAAAATACCAAACTTCTCGACAGCTTAAACAAAGGTGAATTGAGGTCAATTAAGAAGTTTTAACATTAGAAAGGAAGGACGAAAGCATTACTAAAACAGATGAAGAGATGTGCAAAGAAATTAACAAGGCGTTTCTGTCGGTATTTACTTAGGCGAATGCTCCACCCCCTCATATTTAGAAGAGGGTAGAACATGGGCCAGTATTAAAGAACACTGTCTTTCCAATTATAGAAGTATGCAAAGTATTGATGGAATTAGGTGCTCAAAAATGTATGGGGCCTGACAAAACATGCTTTTATGCACTTAAGAAATGTGCTGCAATTGTATATATAGCTCTTTACATAATATTTGAGAAGTCGCTGGAATCTGAGGAGACTTAGAGATACTGGGGGAATGTGATTCCTATCTTCAAAAAGAAAGGAGAGGCATAGCATTGAACTATAGGGCAAATTAATTGATTAGCATAGTCTAAAAAGTTATGGAGAAACTGCTGAAAAAGCAAATTTCTCTGCACTTGGAATTCTTCAAACTTTTGTCAGTTAGATAGTATGGATTCAGAGAAAACAAGTTTATGCTAAAAAGCATACTAGAATTTATGATGAAGTAAGATCTATGTGTTTATTTAAATATCCTTGCCAGGCTAGCTTGTGGGTGACCCAAGCAGGATGGTAGGGGAGAAATGTGGCAACCCTTTTATCCTCAAGGGGCTAAGAGGAGTATTTGAGGGATATTTGGATCATGGCGAATGCGTATTTTTGGGCTATGTCACCCCCCTTAAATATTTATGAATGTAAGATCTATATGTTACAAGAGAGGGCTGGGCAGTTGTACATTCAAGATTTTCAGAAGTGATTTGATACAGTCCTACATGGGAGACCTATTAAAAATCTGCAAGCAATGGCGAGACTAGATTGGATAAAGCTTATAAAGAAGGAAGAGAATACAAGGTCATAGAATGGCATACAGTGTTTTGCTTGCAGACAGCTTAGCTGAAGGATTTTATAGGATTAGCTTAGGGCCACTTCTATTCCTTATGTATGAAAATCATCTGACAGTGTCTGGGAATATATTTTTAAATATATTTGCAAATAATACAAAATTTGCTAAGAGGGTAAAAGACGAAAATAGAGGTTGAAAAGTCAAGAAAGGTCTAAATAGTTTGAGTGAGTGTTCAGGCAAATGGTTAATGATATACAACACATCAAAATGAAAATTAATGAGAATGGGCAAGAGTGTAGGTAGACCTATGTTTGAGTAACCAATTACTTTTACACTAAAAAGTACCTCCTTACATCCTGCAAATAAGCATTATTCGAAGTATGACCTCTAATTTTAGAGCCAGCCATTCAAAATATCGATCCCAAGCCACTCTGTCAAAACCATAAAGAAATTTAAAAACTATCACCATATCCCCCTCATCCTTCTAGCTTCGAGTGATGGCATGTCTAATTCCCTCAGCCTCTCCTCATATCTGAGATTGGATATTTTTGGCACCAGTTTTGTGACATGGCTTTCAACTTTATCCAGTTTAAGTACGTGCATTTTCATGTGTGGATTCCAAAAGGGTGCTGCATATTCAAACTTTGGCCTCACGTAAGTTGCATATTTCTGAACATTTCCTTATTCATGTGTCTGAAAGCTAACATTACATTTGAAGCATAGGCTGCTCTTACTATTTCATTTATATGCATTTCTTGAGACAATTCTTCCATTATGCTTACTCCTAGATCTCTCTCATTCTCTGTCTCTTGGAGTTCTGCTCCTTTTATTGAGCATCTAAGCTTGGGCCTTCTCACACTTGTACCTATTCTCATTACCTTACATTTCGTAGTATTGAATTTTATTAGCCATTCTTCTGACCACTCATGCAGACTATTTAGGTCGTCCTGACGTTCTCTACCAATGTTCTCTTCTCTTACTTTCTTCACAATCTTTGCATCATCTACAAACATATTACAAAATTAATTTAGAGAATCTGGTAGGTCATTTACGTATACAAAGAACAAACGTGGCACTAAAACTGAATTCTTTGAAACACCACTACTAACCCTTCTCCATTCAGACACTGAGTGTCTTATTCTAACCCTCTGTTCCCTTCCCTCTAAGTCAAGTTTTTATCCATTCCAAGACATTTCCACCTATTCTCGCCATTGCTTGCAGCTTCTAAATAAACTTCCCATGTGAGACCATATCAAATGGCTTCTGAAAATCAAGGAATATGCAATCTGCCCAACCCTCTCTTTCCTGTAAGATTGACTTACTTCATCATAAAATTCTTATGAGTCTGTTTTTGTTGATGCTCCTTTTCTGAAGCCATGTTGTCTCACTACAAAAGTTTATGGATTCCAAGTGAAGAGAGATATGTTTTTTTTAGTAGTTTCTCCATAACTTTGCAAATTATGCTGGTCAAGGAAAAAGGCCTATAGTTTAGAGCTGTACTCCTCCTTCCCTTTTTGAAGATAGGTATCACGTTTGCTTGTTTCCAGCATCTTGAAATCTCCCATGATTCCAGCAACTTTTCAGATATGAAGCATAGTTCCACCGATAAAGGTTTAGCGCATTTCTTAAGTACATAAGGGGATATATCATCAGGACCTTTAGCTTTAGGGGCATCTAACTCCATCAGCGCATTGCATGACTCAGTGGTTGAAAAGATGATATTCTTTAATAAAGGCCCATGAACTCTTATCTCTGCAATCTGAAGGGGTGGTGGTATTTTCTGCTGTAAATATTTACTGAAACTAACTGTTCAATTCTTTGTAAATCTCTTTCTCTTCACATCAATGCTTCCATCCGCTCTCTTTAACTTTAATACCTGTTCTTTGACCTTCAGTTTTCCTATGATAAAGTTGTGGAAACGTTTGGGATTTTCTTTAGCCTTCCTGGTGATATCACTTTCATACTTTTTCTCTGACTATTCTTTTACTTAGGTAATCAATTTTGCTCTTTTATAGGGCTCCCAGGCAGTTATGTTTCTTCTCTTAAGCCTTTTCCAGCATTTGTCTCTCCACTCCTGAACTCTCTTATACTCATTCTTGAACCATTTCTCTTTGGCAGGAATTACTCCTATTTGGGCAGAAAATATTCAACAAGTGATTATCTTCCCATGTTCCCCACAAAAGTGTTTCCTGCTTTAGTTATAGTACTTATTTTGTATTCATCATCTAAGGCTTTCAAGCAATGAACAAATTGAAACATGAGACCCTTTGATGTTCACCTGAGGTAAGAAAAAAGATATATAAAAATGGTGACCACATCTACATGGAATACTGAAGACACAAAGTATACAACATCTATTATGTTACTTTATGTCATTATTGTCAGAAGTACAGACATAAAGAGGAAAGAATCAAAGAAAATCCAGAGGAAAAAGATTCTGCGTCAGGAAACTGTTCAAATGGACATATGACAAACACATGTAATATAGGTGAAAAGAAGGCACAAACTGTGTGCCCCGAGGAAATACTTCAGAGACTGAGCATGCAACATTTGACAGGAACTGCTCAATGTATAACAATGAACTGGGGAAAATTATCATTAATATGAATCATGGCTTATAATACTCTGCTACATTGTGCATTAATAAACATACAATCGTAATCTGTGTCGAATAAAACAGCTGTAAATAGAGAATTGGTAAATGAACTTTCGTTAGATATACTAATATTAACTGAGACGTTATTAAAAAAGATGGTGCTTTGAAAATATACGAACTAATTCCGAATACACACATATTCTATCATGTGGATACTTGCTACGATTTGCAAGATAACACATTCAGTGACGAATATAAACTGAATCATTGAGGTTTGGTCTGGCGGGACACCCTAGGGGTGGACGCCTGACCTTAAGCACACCAGAAGTTGAGGTTTTTAGTTTTAATTATTCATTAGAGCTTTTCCAAGAAATGGTAAAAACCATGCAGAATATAATTTCTTTTTTTCAGATTAATTTACATTACATTACACTATCCTGGGTCTCTATGGGCGTTGAATGAATAATGTGTAAAGTACGGCATTTAAATGATAAGAATAATTACTTCTCTGCTACCTAATTCTACTTCCAAAGACTTTCCTCATAGAAACGATTGCTTTTGGGACTTGACGTCCAGGGCAAACCTGCACACACCCTCCAGATTTTTTAACATCGTCATTCATTACTCCCATTATACATTTCGCAATGATACTTTTTAAAGTTTTTCCAATTCCAATTGGTCTGACTCCAAGATTTTTAATCAGAATCAATCTACTTGCTGGTAGAGAATCTAGGTGCTGCCATTTATTTGTTGCAAGTTTTCATGCCATGCTTAAAATGACTTTACATGAACTACTACTACTACTACTACTACTACTACTACTACTACTACTACTACTACTACTACTACTACTACTACTACTACTACTACTACTACTACTACTACTACTACTACTACCGAATGATAATAATGATAATAACAATTATGATAATAATAATAATAATAATGATAATAATAATAATAATCATAATAATAATTATAATAATAATAATAATAATAATAATAATAATAATAATAATAATAATAATAATAATAATGTTTGCTTGTTGTTTAGGCTTTACGTCACGGACTCCCTTTTCTACCAAGGGCTAGGACGGTTGCCTTCTGGCGAAGGACTTGTTTTGGCAGATGTAATCCTTACCCTGAGTGCATGCCCTTGCTAACCTCAGACCGTGACGGGGCGCGAACCCTCGACCTGACGCCTCAGAGTTGCGGACGCTACCGATTGAGCCACGGTGACTACAATAATAATAACAAAACAAACATTATTATTATTAGTGGTAGTAGTAGTATATTATTATTGTTATAAGCTCCTGATAGAGGGGGGCTAGAATGCTTCCTCCGTGTTCCCCTGCATGCCGTAAGAGTCGACTAGATGGGGAGGAGCGATGGGACCGAGAATTCCCTCCTCTGTATTTTCTCTTCCCAAAGAATCAGAGAATTTTGTCTTGACTCAGCCACTCCCCTTATAAAGAGAAAAGTGGATCATGTATACAGATAGACTGCTTTTATTATTATTATTATTATTATTATTATTATTATTATTATTATTATTATTATTATTATTATTATTATTATTAATATAAACTACAACTTACTTTGCGGCAAGAAGCAAAAATGAGTGGGATGAGGGGGAGTTGCCATCCACTTAGCCCCTATCCCGGATGTTACTTTTCTCCCAGCTCCAGGGATATCTATTTTAGTCACTTTCTACGACAGCAATATATGCGAGCTCTACTTTTATTGTCTC